>PVJL010013952.1:0-30028 GCA_004026885.1 Lyroderma lyra | reverse complement strand
CCACACCTCACACTCACACCACACCTCATGCTCACATCACAACTCACACCACACCTCACACTCACACCACACCTTACACTCACACCTCACACTCACACCACACCTCACGCTCACACCTCACACCTCACACCTCACATTCACACCACTCCACATGCTCACACCACTCCACATGCTCACACTGCACCTCCTTACACTCCCACACTTGGTCCCATCTTCCCCAGGACCAGATCAGCCCAGTGATTCCTTTTCACACCTCTTGAAGGGAAAGGGAAGAGGATGACAGAAGATGGGAATTTGTACACACCATATTACCTCTGCAGTCTGAATATCTGTGTCCCCCCCAATTCATGTGCTGGAATCCTAACCTCCAAGCTGGAGTCTTTGGGAGGTGATTCAGTCAGGAGAGTGGAGCCCTCAGGAAGCAGATTAGTGCCCTTATCAAACAGACCCCTAAGCACTCCCTCACCCCTTCTGCAATGTGGGGACACAGCAGGAAGTCTGTGACCCAGAAGAGGGTCTTCGCCTCACCCTGATGACACTCTGATCTCAGACTTCCAGGTTCCAGAATTATGAAGATTAGATTTCTGTTGTTTATAAGCTACCAGCCTGTAGTATTTTTTTTATAGCACCCCAAGCAGAACAAGACATTAGCCCATCTGGCCTTCGCCGGTACCCAATAAGAGAGGCGTTAATGACTTCATTTAAGAGATGTGCCAAATGCAGCTCAGAGAGGCTAAGTGTCTTACCGAAGGGCACACAGCTAGGAAGTGTCAGAAGGAGAATTCCAGCCCATGTCTGACCCCGAACCTCTGCTTTTGTGCCTAGGGAAAGGGGAGAGTGGTCAGCACAGATCTTCTCAAGTTCTTCCCTCCAACCCTAGTGTGCATAGGGATCAGCTGGATCGAGATGCAGCCACTGCACTGGCCACTGTGCAGTGAGCAGCAGGGCAGGGTGGGGCGCCTGGATCCGGGACGGACACCTGCCCTGTCTCTTAGGTATATATTGTTCGGTACCTGAGAAACGTGCTGCCAACCCCTCCACGGGAGACGGTGGGGGACACAAGTTCCTAGCTGCTTTTGGCTGCTCCTCGGCCTCCCACGAGTTTATCTGTGTAGAACACAGACGTTCTAAACACTTTAACCTTGCTATGAACATCAAGATAATTTCTGGCAATTCAAGATCTGACTCACCCATTGTTTCCACTCACTGTCATTTTAGGAAACTCCTCCACATTGCTCCTCTGGGTTGCAGGCAAATGGGCCTCCCAGCGCCCCACACACCATGTGTCAGGTCACCTCTCACCGACCGGAGAGGAGCACTGGCCAGATTTTATCAGCGTAGATGCTGCTCGCGTCCTGGAAGGAGCCGGGTTCTCCCAACACCTCCGGGTTTCGCTGGTGTTCTTTCCCAACCTGCATTGTTTCTCTCTCTTTATTATTTTTGGATGAATGGACATAAAGTCTGTCTCTGGCTCTCTCCAATGTCTGCTAGGGTCAGAAGTTTCAAAGCCGGCTCTGGCGGAGAAAGACGAACAGAAAATCCGCAGCACTTTGCAGACGCACCTTTCCCCACTCGGAGAGGCTGAGGAGGAGGAGCTGGGCTTGCCCCCATCGTCCTGTCTGCATTCCAGGTCGCAGGACAGAGGGAAGGGGCACTGAGAGGCACGTGTCTGGAGCTGGACCTCACTTGTACTCCCAGCCCATTGGCTGGGATCTAGACATAGCGTTGCACCCACCTGGGACTCTGTCTTTGGTGAGGATGGGCTCCGGGATGGTCTTCTGGAAGGATGGCCCTGTAACTATTTATCATTAATACGGTCACTTAAGAAGGAGAATGGATATTGGAGTGAAGTAGCAGTTTCTGCCAGGATGCCCATCAGGTGGGCTGTAATCTGGGGACAGATATTCTATCTGAGAAACCCAGAGAACTCAACACACACCCTCATCCCCTGGATGTATCCTCCCGACCCTTCCTGATCTTTCTGGGATGTGAGCTGAAATTTCCCATCAACTCAGCCTGGATCCAAGGTCAGGTTTGAGTGCAGGGGTCCATTTGGGAGGGGGCGGCAGGAAGCAGTGGGGGAGTGGGGAAGGAGAGAGGGAAGGGAGGGAACCGTCAGGGTGTCTCCCTGATTGGACGACCACTGTGGGCAACTGGTGGGCTCACTCCCTGTGGGGAACTGCATGGATCGCCCCTCCCAGTTTCTTGCCTGAGCAGCAAGGGAGCTATGATATTGCCCACCAGCGCTCACTGTCATTGGTTGAGGACTGCTTACAAGGACAGAGTGACCTCTGGCATTGCTGAGCTGCCCATCCGTGAGTGGATGAGCACTGGCCCATAGCAGAGAAAGCTCCCAGGTGAAAGGCTGCAGGCACTTGCTGGAGGAAGTCATTGCTGTGACCATGATGATGCCTGCCAAGGGGCATGGGCAGGACACCAACAACAATGCTCCAGCCATGTTCTGAGCTGGCCAAGTCCTCCCCAGGGCCCCACGAAGCCACTTCATGCCTTCCAGCTACAAGCTGCTGGCTCCACAGCTCTGTGGCTGAAAGACTCCAGAGGAACTTCTGCTGTCCGGAGTTGAGAATACGAGTATGTTGGAGGGGAGCTGATGGGGCTCATGACAATCTAGGGGAGGGCTCTCATCTGGGAGCCCCAGGCATTGACGCTCATGGCCCTGTCTGTCAGAAAGATAGGGTGTGCATCAGTTTACTTGGGCTGTCCTAACAAAGTACCCCACACTGGGGTGGGGGGTGGGGTTTAACAACAGGAATGTATTCTCTCACAGTTCTGGAGGCCTGAAGTCCAAGACCAGGGTGTGGGCAAGTTGGTTTTTTCTGGGGCTGCGAGGAACAATCTGTCCCAGGCCTCTCCCTGGTTTCTGGTATTTTGCTGGTGATCCTTGGCGTTACTTGACGTGTCTGTGTCTGTCGTTCCCCTTTTTATAAGGACACTAGTCATGGTAGTTTGCAGGCCCACCCTAATCCAGTATGACCTCATTCTAATGAATTATATCATCAAGGGTCCCATTTCACAGAAAGGTCACACTCTGAGGTTTTGGGAGTTAGGCCATCATATGAATTTTGAGAGGACACAATTCAAGCCCTAACATGGTGGGAGAAGGAACTGGAGGGGGCTGCCACATTACACATGCGATAAGTGACTCATGAGGGTGTGTAGTCCATAGGCGGGGGGAAGGTGTGTGCCCAGGTCACCCGCAAGGCAGGGGCACCAACGCGAGTTTCCTTCGAGACACTTGCTGTTTCAACCAGTGCGTCAGGGTAGCCACCCCATGAGGGGAGTTTTGATCTGCTCTGGACTTCCTTCCACTTATTGTGTAGCCTACTGCTGCTTTTGGTTTAAACTCATCGGGGGTCGCAGGGACACCGTTGCCTTTTCAGCTGTTAGGTCTTTAGTCAACTCTGCAGAGGCAACCCCGGGGCCTTACCCCAACCAGGTGGGAAGGCGTGGGGAGTGGCCGGAAGGAAGCAGCCTGGCGTGGGCCCGTGCTTGTCACTGAGCCTGTTTTCAACTTCAGGGTGGTGGGGCCGGGCAGGAAGGCTGCGGACGCCGTCCCCTCCCAACCCAGACTCGGAATCCGAGTGCCGTCCAGGGTTTCGGTGTTGGAGTCCCCAGAGCTAGTCGCCAGCCATCCTCCTCCCTCTGGAGAATAATCCATTTAAAACTTCTGAGCTGTCTAGACTTGTTATCTGGCTCCTAATTCCTGAGAGCCCAGAGCGGGCAGCAGCGGGACTGCCGAGATAGCAAGAGGGTGAAGTCATTGGCGTAAATCCTGGGGCAGGAAGTCAGGTCCAGGGACGATGGATGAGCATGGGGCTGGTGCCCGCACGGGGGGCAAGATAACGTGTCTAGACTCCGCTGGCCATTTCCTCCTCTTCCGTTAGGTGTCCTATCGGCCGACCCCCTGCCTTCCTGCTCTCTCTTCCCGTGCCTTGCAGGAGAAACCCCTCTCAGGAAGATCTCACTTCATTTTCTGTGCAAGGGGCTGCCAGCGGCTCTTGGCCTCTGCCGGGCCTGGGTGCTATCTTTACGCCACGGTGATGGCGGGGGCCAGAGGCCTTTCTGGAAGCCCAGGCTGGCCTCTGTCACGTTGTCATTTCTGAGAGTTCAGTGGGTTAGGGGAAAAATGACGTTTTTCTCGCCAGTATCCAAAGGTCAATGGGAGGTCACTGGTGGGACTGTGAGGACACAAATTGATGTCAAACAGACCCAGAGATTTCTACAAGTCCTAGGGGGAAAAAGAAAGAGCCTGGAGCAAGTCTTATCTAAGAGAGCCCCTGGGAGCTGTAGAATGCTGAATAACCTCGCATTTCCGGAAAGAGTGGCTAATTTCATTGGCTCATGTGCATGCTGGGTGATCCTGGGTCCTGGCCCGAGGGGTGGGAAAGAGGTCAAAAGGTCATTTGGTTCAGTCCCCTGCCTCCAGGTCGGCTTCTCCCAGCAAAGAGCCATCACGTGTGTTCCAATAGGCAAGAACCCAAGTGGGGACTGTGGGAGAGGAAGCAGGCCTTGAGCACCTGTAGAGAATGATGAGGTGGTAATCCCCGCCAGCTGGTTTGAGTCTGTGAGCCCCGCTCGAGCTCTGGGTTCTGCAAAACTGCCCTGCAACCTGTGGGGGACATCTGCGCAGAGGAGCACAGTGTGTCAGGAGAACAGTCACCCCTGCTGTGGCAACGACAACCACACAACAACATCAATGACAATGACAAAAGCGAAAATGTCTTGAGCACTGGACACAGGCTAGTTTAGGTCAAGTGGCTCGACTTACCATTCAATTTCATTTAATCCCCTCTCATCATCAGAATCAGCCTGCAGACCCATGAGGTGGGTGCTATTTTAATTACACCCAAAAGGAGGTACAGAGAGGAAAGGTGTCTGCCCAAGGTCACCTAGTTTATAAAGAGTGAACTTAGGATTTGGACCCCGGTAGAGCTGACTTCAGAGCTCAGGACTGAGCTAAACCCTCTGTGTGTCTTGTCCTCAAAGGCCTGATACCACCTGTTGGACATGTAGGGGCTGCTGGCGGGGCAGCGCAGGTTATGCTGCTAATAAACAGGGGGCGAGGATGCCAACTCACATCTTTAGATCCCAAATCCTCCATTGGTCCCCTGGGCCCTTCGTGTCCCTCATTTCTAATGCCCTCTGACAAAATCTACATGCTCCTTTATGGTCCACAGAGGATATGGAAGGAAGTCCCTCCACCAGGATTTATGTTTTCTACCCTCTATTCAGTGACGATGACCCAGCCCCTCCTATGTGCCTGTCATACGAGACCTAAGAGAAAGCAATGCTGAGTGTGAGAGGAGGTCAAAACCAGAAATACTAATAAAGATGTGGAAGGATCTAAGCCCCACCCTGCTGCCAGCAGAGCCACCAGCTGGAGCTGGACTGAAGAACGGACTACAGAGATTGTGAGGAGGGAGAAGAAGGGACAAGACCTAAAAGTGACCAGAAATCTCAGATGGCCACAGCGGGGACACTGCCTAATGCGTGAATGCACGGGAAAAGTGATACTTACCTTTAAGGCCCTATGAGTATGAGGACAGTTAAATAAGTAGATGAAGAAAATGCCATACAGAGGAATAGTATGCAGCTTTAAAAAATACAGGGCTCTATATAATAGTATGGAATAACCATCACAATAGCTTAATGGAAAGCAATAGATTTTGTGTGTGTCTACACTTACACGTATATGTCCTCATATACCAGGCGTGTCCAACCTGCGGCCCAGGACGGCTTTGAATGCGGCCCAACACAAATTCTTAAAACGTTACGAGATTTTTTTTGCAACCTTTTTTAAAGCTCATTAACTATCATTAGTGTTAGTGTACTTTATGTGTGGCCCAAGGCAGTTCTTCTTCCAATGTGGCCCAGGGGAGCCCAAAGGTTGGACACCTCTGTCATGTACTTACCTGTACATAGCTGTATGCTTCTAGCCCTAAAAGATCTCTAGCACCCCTGGGAAGGTGGCTGTGGGAAAAGGTGAGACGGAGATACCTATTTGTGCCTTGAATTTTTAACCATATGAATATATGACCAAAAAAAAAAAAAAGCTCCATCCTGTCCTATACTCATTAATATTCTCTTAGATAATAAACAACTCCTTTGTGTCACGGACCTCTTTTCTTGCCATCCGCCTCCGGGTGTCCCAGAGGTAAGCAAAGGATGTGTTTGTAGGCAGCGACAGTGACCATGGGCGTGGGGTGCCTGCTGCCTCCCAGTCCCTTCCTGGCTCCCAGGCTCTGCCACCCCGCATGAGGATGGTGCTGCTCAGCTTTGCTGCCTTGACACACAACCACAGGTGGAATTCGGCAGCACTTAGAGTCTAGAACCCACGCAGAAGCCTGACTGTCCTCAGTCCGACGAACACCCTGAGCAGCTTCCTGCGGGTTTAGCAAGAGTGCTTTTAAGAAGTTTAAATGCCTTCTACAGGGCAGAAGGCCAGGATCCTGAGAGGGCAACACCCAAGGATTTATTGGCCTCCCCAGGGCTCAAGCTTTTTGACTGGCCCATTGGGAGAGGCAAGGGTCAGAGGTTATCTCTGTGTGGGCAATTGGAGGCTGGCTGTGCCCCTTCCCTCCCTGCGGCATCTGCTGGAACCATTAGGACCCCACCCCACCCCCACCCAGCAACGGGGTTGGGTGAGGGTGGTGATGGGGGTGTTCTTTCTAGCGCCCAGCTCAGGTTACTGACCTCTGAGCCGCCAATATACCCATGCAGACCCTGAGTGGGGCTGAAAGGACATTTCAGTACGAAAATGAAGAATGGCAGTGGGCCAAAGGGGTTGCTGGGAAGAGGAACAAAGGAGACAGTGCTCTTGGGAGACAAGTCTGAGGTCCTTAAATGTGACCCTGTTGGGGGAGACGGGCAGGAGGAGGACATTTGTTTGTGCTGCTGAGGGTCCAGAAGCAATCCCAACAAACGGCGAAACATGGGCCAGGTGGGAGACCTGGGATCTGGTGTCAAACATCACAGAGAGGAGGACCTCGGGATTTCAAGTTCCCAGTCCAGGCCGCCAGAAGGCAGTGTGATGAGGCCATTTAACCTAACCGATGAGTTAGGCGGTGCTCCGGGCCTCTGTTGCACGTCTGAGAAATGGGACTAATAAATCCTCTTCCTTAAAAGCGTGCAGTGATGAAATCACAGGAGGCAGAGCTAATGTGTGACCATTTTAACAGCTTTTCCAATGCCCCGATCACATGCCAGAGCTCTCCCCAGGGTGACCCAGTTAACGCCCACAACAACACTCTGTGGGAGAGCCCATCTCTATCGCCACTTTACAGATAAAGAAAGTAAAGCAAAGAGAAACTGAGACCCTTGCCCAAGGCCCATGGAGCCAGCGAGCGGCGGGGTCTGGGTTTGAACCCGCACCCAGGCTCGGGGGTCTTTATCCACCGCTCGATGTCAGCCTGACCATTCCCCATGGGTCACTAACGCAGGCCACTTTCACCCCTCGTTGCAGGCCCACGGATGGTGACTTTCCCTGGCCCCCATGTTTCTGTCTGTGCAGGTGACCTTGGATTTAATGTGCTTGGTGGTTTCTCAGTTGCCGTTTAACCTGGAGCACACCCTTTCTCAAGGCCCGGTGAGGGAGGCATCACTCCTGTCTCCAGTCTCCGGAGAGATTTACGCCCCTTGGCGGGCCGGCCGATTGTCTTTCATTAATCATTCCCCAGCGCTCATGGCTCCCGACAACCAGAAGCAGCAGCCTGCAAGCCAGACATCTGACGGCCCATGTGGCGTGGGCCATCGGGCTGGCGCGTATCTTTGGGAGAGCCGTCAGGGCCACCCTGCAGACAGGGCGGTGGCCGCGCCCTCCACTCAGCCATCACCACCCCCTCAGGAAGGAAGCCCACCCCCACCCCAGAGGCAGGTGCCGATGGAATCGCTCAGCACCGGGCAGAAGCCACTGCGAATCAGCTGGGACGCTCGGTCCGACCTCGTGCCGGGGGACCACGAGAATCGTGTGGGTTTCTTCCGGTGTCTTGAGAATCCACAGTGAGCCGGGTGCTGTGCCAAGCACTTTACTTTCATTGCCTTATGCGTCAGTCCTTTGAAGGACATACAGCTCAGGACCCTTTTCCACACGAGGAAACTGTGGTCCAGAAGGCCAGAGGGACAAGGGCCCACGTTAGTGGGTGGTCCAGAAGATCTGACCGCATCGGGCCCTGAGCCCTCAGGGCAGCCATCGGGGCAGGTTCTCTTGGCCAGTGCGTCCCCATGACGTGTCATTTTTCTCCCCAACTTGAGGCCGTGGGTCACTTCCGGTTCATCTTCTCCACCCTGTCTTGCTCCAGTCTCTCGTGTCACCTGCCGGCCTCAGACCGCAGGGCCAGTGGGGATTTATTTAATGAGGTTCTTCCCAGCAAGATGGCGCCTTTTTGCGAATTACAAAGGGCAGCCCCTCTGAGTGGACAAGTGGCTCCACGGTGACCCCTCTGGGCAGATGGACTCTAAAAAGGAGTGCCTTCCTTGGGGGGCAATGTAGAGGGCAGGGCAGGCCATAGAGCCTGTGTGGGCAGGGCGGGGACCCACCCTCTGCAGTCCTTGTGTTTAAAGGGTGGTCGAGCCAGGAGCCTAACCGAAAGGGGACAACCATCAGCATTCGTTAAACCTCTATAGTTTAATACTGTCTGCGAGGGCCAAGAGATGGGGATGAAGGCCGCTTGGCTTCCAGCATTCCAGTGTGGACCTGGGAGAGGTAACGAATGCCTGGTATATCCTCTTGCAGGCTGGATTTTCTGCCTGGCGCTGGACAGCCGGAGGGGGTGGGGGCTGGCGGGTAAGGTTTCCTCTGTCCTCTTCTTCCCCCAGCTCCCAGGCCATCCATCAGTGCACAGCTCACCTGTGAAACCCAAGGCTGGGAACCACAGCACTATTCCGTTACAAAATCAAGATTTATCGGAACATGACAGGCCTGCCGTGCTTTTATGGCATGCATGGCGCCAATCCCTTCTGTTAACCTGCTTGTCCCTGGTGGGGTAGGGGGGGTTTACGACTGCCAACACCACTCCATCTGCTCCTGAGCTTGTGGCGTTTTGACAGTGAGGACAAAATGTCCAGCTTTGTCCGGGCCCCTCGGGCTGGATTATCACTTTAGCACTTGAGAGCTCAAGCAGCTCCCCCTGGAGCGAGACCCTGGGCTCCACGTCCCCCTCCCCGGCTCTGCCTGGTGGGAGTGAAATTCAAATTGCGCTCTGACAATCCCATGAATTATCTGTTTTCCAACCTGCCTTCTGGCTCTTTCATCTTCATAGCCGAAGCCCCATCGGTGTGTAAAGAGGGGGTTTCTTCTCATGAAATAATCCACCAACATCTCTACAAAGGCCCCTGTGATACCCAAATTGCCCGCGTCTCAAGGAAGAAAGACGGGATCTGGGGACCATTTGGGAACTTCTTTAAAAAGAGGTCAATGCCTCCTGGAAGTTGCCGGGGAGTTGCCACCCGGTCAGGTGGGGAGGGACGTGGGGCCACGACCAGGACACCGGGCCCACTCTTTTAATGATTAATTAAAAAGTTAAGCCCTTTTATTTCTTTTTGAACATTAAATGGAATCCCTCAGGAAGTTGGAAGCCGTCAGCTGTGTGCTGCACCCATGCTGGGGGAAAAGTCTACAAGGGCTTTCACTGTCCCGGGTCCCAGCACTCGCCCTCGTTGCTTGGTGAGCTCCCTGCTCCCTCAGTGGGACCGGGTGCTGGGATCTGGAAGCCGACAGGTGTGTGATGTTCAGAGGAGGAGGCTGGCCGGGCTTCTCGTGGGTGGGTACCATAGCAGCTCCCCCCAAATCTCACGTCCTCTTGAGAAGGGTCCTGCCGGAGGGTGACACCAGCTTCTCCCCGCTGCCACCAGAATGGGGAGGACAGGGAGTGATGACAATGATGCCAATATTCCAGAACCCACCCCCCCCAACCCACCCAGAAGCCTGGGAGGAAGGCAGGTGGTGACAGCAGCCTTGCTGACGAGGCCGCTGGGTCACTTGCTCACCACGTCGTGGAGGGGGTCGAGGCAGGGCAGAGGCAGGAACCCAGTTGATGCCGAACTCGCATTCCACGTGGAGAGAGTTTGGGCCCGTTAGGCACCAGGTCTCGCTCAGGGGCCCTGGCCTCATTTGCCGCATCCATACATTAGGTTATGAGTCTCAAATGAGAGTTGAGATATAACTGGACCAGTACGCAGTAGGCACTCGCGAGTTGCTCATGGAATCCTGTGTGTTGTCAGCCCTGGAGTCAAAGGAACCTGGGTCTGAATCCTCACATGGGACTTCAACAGCCGAGTGATCTCAGGCACCTTGGGTAACCCCTCTGAGCCTCAGGTTCCATGTCTGGGAAATGGGGAGATGCTCACAGCACCCGAGTCACAAGGCAGATCATAAGAGATTTATGGAGGCATGCAGGAAGTGCTCAATAGATGTTCACCCCAATGATAGTGATGATTATCACTGCTGCTCTTTCATAGGTCTCTTCTGTCCCTCCCCAGCTACAACCCCTGAAAAATAACCCCTGGGTCTGGAAATGCCAAGTGGGTCCTGAGGGCACCATGGACATGGCCACCTCTCGTTCTGGGATTTCCGGGTGCTCCTGTGTCCCAGGCCCTGCCTAGGAACCTTATGCCATGGCTACAGCATGCAGCCGGGAGGCACCAGCCCATCTGAGCCACTAGGGAGAGGCGGCACTGTTTGTTGGCCTTGGATGGCCGAGTATTTTTATTTGCAAATGAGAAATAAGAAACATGCGCCCAGGCCAGACCAGCATGATTCCATCTTCAGCGTCTCCTCCAGCGTCTCCATCGGGAGACCAGCAGGACATGGATGCCTGCAGAAGTTCAAATAACTGAACTGGCCATGACCCGAGCTGTAATTGAGAGACGGTATGCTGGGATGGCTGCAGGGAGGCACCGGCGCCGAGAACATGGAGAGCTCCTTGTCAAGCCTGTGCAACCCAGGAGAGAACAGGGACCAGAGTGAGGCTGACCTCACCCCATGGGCCCCCACCCCCCAGGACAGGAACTATGTACAGGGACACTCACATGGAGTAGCACCTGTGGCATGCAGGGATCAACGTAGCTTGCCTGTGTTGAGCACTACCTGTATACCTGCCCCTTACTCGATGTACTTCATAGAGAGAGGTATTATTAATAGTATAATTATGGGAATGCAAAATGGTACAGCCACTTTGGAAGACAGTTTGGTGGTGTCTTACAAAGCTAAACAGACTCTTGTTATATGATCCAGCTGTGATGCTCCTTGGTAATTCCCCAAAGGAGTTGAAAACTTAGGTCCATATGAAAACCTGCACCCAAACTTGAAAGCAACCAGGACGACCTTCAGTAGGTGAATGGATAAATAAATTGCCGTACATCCAGACAATGGAATGTTATTCAGCACTAAAAGGAAATGAGCTATCCAGCCACGGAGGCATCTTAAATGCATATTCCTGAGTGAAAGAGGTCAATCTGAAAAGGCCTCGAACTCTATGACATTCTGGAGAAGGCAAAACTATGGAGACAGGAAACAGATTCGTGCTTTTCAAGGCTTGTGGGGAAGGAGGGATGAGTAGGTGGAGCACCAGTGGATTTCTAGGGCAGTGAAACTACACTGTGTGATATTATAATGGTGGATACGTGTCAAACCCACAGAATGTACGCCAAGAGTGAGCCCTAATGTAAACTACAGACTTTGAGTGATAATGATGTGTCAGGGCAGGTTCACAATTTGTAACAAACGTAGCACAAGATGTTAAGAATAGGGACTCTGTACAGAGGGGGGAGAGAGAGAGAGAGAGAGATGAGAACTCTGAACTTTCCTGCTCAAACTTTCTATCAACCTAAAACTGCTCTAAAAATTGCCTATGGATTGTATTTTAATATTAGTATTAATAAATTTGAATCCTGCCTCAGCCACCATGATGGTCAGTTTTATGTGTCAACGTGGTGAGGCCACAGTGCCCAGCTGTTCTGTTCAATCAGACGCTCATGGAGGTGTTGCAGATGTGATGACAGTCCATGATCAGCTGACATTCAGAAAGGGAGATTGTTCTGGACTACCTGTGTGCGCCTGAACCAATCAGTTGGAAAGCCTGTAGAGCCGAGCCGAAGCTTCCCTGGAGAAGTCCCGCATGTGCCTGCGACGTGCAGCTGCCCTTCCTGGAGGCCTGCCCTGCAGATTCTGGACTTTTCCAGGCAGCCCCATCATCACCAAGCTAATTCATTGAAATAAATCTCTTCTTATCTCTTTCCCACTGGTTCTACTTCTCTGGTTGGCTGATACAGCCACATAATAGCATTGTGACCTAAAGCAAGTGATGTAAGCTTCCTGCCTCAATTTTCTTATCTGTAACATGGGGCTAAGAATAGTGCCCACCCCATTCGAGGCGACTGAGTCACTCCACGTCAGGCACTGAGAATGGCTGGCGCAGAATAGGTGGAACTATTTACCTCCTGGTTTGCCGAGGAAGTGTTGGGAGCCCGGGAAAGTTCCCAGCGTTGGCTGAGGTGTCACAGCACAGAAGTGGCAGAGCCGGTGTGGGACGCGGCACCCCAGGTCCCAGCCACACGCACACGGCCTCTATTTGCAGGCGGTTCTGATGGCGTTGGCAGATGCGAGGGCTTAACTGACTGATATATCCAGTTAAAATCACGCTTTCTGCAAAAGAGGAAACTGAGGCTCAGGAACATCATCTCGGCAATGCTTTGCAGCCTGCAAGTCAGCAAGGTCTAGGTCCACACAGCTACCATGTGGACAGGACAGGAGAGGGAGGACAAGAAGCCCATGGACAGGCCAGCCATGGTTGACTGAACTTGACCAGTTCCTGTGTGGACCTCGGACAGAGTCCCAGCGTCGGTGTCGTCACGGCAGATGCGCCCTGTCTTCTGGGGGGTCGGGGGCGACCTAGCGCTTCCCATGGGTTTTTCTTAGAAACAATTGGAGGATCCAGCTGCTCCTCACCCGTTTCAAGTTGCACATTTTTCGCATTCCTCCTCGACCTGGCACGGCTGGGCCACTGTCACTTTTTTTTTTTTTTTAAATAATAATAAATCTGGTATTTGAAATAAAAAAAAAAATCACAGCCTTCCTTTCCTTGACTCATTTCCTGTGGTGTTTCCCTGGCCTAATCGAAACCCGACAGGCTGTGTGGCAAAGGAAGCCAGACTCCCCCTGCATCAGGGCAGAGTTCAGCATGGAGAATGGTGTTTTTGTTCAGGAGAGTGGGAAAGAGCTGATACAGAGGGGGTTTCCCCTACCGAAACCAAAAAAGCAGAGAAGCGGGCCGAAAGGGAACCCTCTGAGCCAGGACAGATACTCGAGGCAGTGGCACCAGGAGGGGGACGTCTCTTTTCATGGTCTTCTCCCCATTTCTCCTCTTTGGATTTGCAAGGACCACCAAAGTTCTTAGAAGTGACTGTCTTACTAGGGGCAGAGGAACAAGGTGTTTTCAATAACCCCTCAGCACCCCCACGGAACTGGGTCAGTAACATGAAGGAGCTCTGGAGGGAGTGAGCGTTTACAGGTGCCCACGCCACCCTGGGAAGAGCGATTCCTATGGCCAACATCTTCCTTATTGGCATTTTACATCAATGAGAGCTGGCATTGAGCATTTATGATACAGCAGGAACTTTACAGGCATTACCTCACTTTTGCCCCTGAAAACAGCTGTGTGAGGTAGACAATGTGATGGCCACTGCCACTGCATGAGAAATGAAGCATCTGATAAAGAAGTGTCGCACCGCCGTGAAGGAAGCCATGTGACCAGGCCAGTGCTTTGAGCCACTATGCTTGCTCAGCTTAGTTTAGGGGTTAGCTTGCAGAAGGAGGAAGGTTTTGTAATACGTAGGCGTCACCTGGGATGCTTGGCGAATACGGACAAACAGGCATTAGAGAGCTGTTGAGAAGAGAGAAGACACTGGGTTGAAAGCCATAGGACTGAAGGATTAAAAACAGCGGTTGACAAACTATTACACACAGCACGATCATTGTACCCTTTGGAAAACTGAGTGGCAGCATCTTCAAAGTGAAATATCTACCCAGTCCAAGACCCAACATAGGTAGGTACTCAAGAGAAATGAATCACTGTGTCTACCAAAGACATGCAGAACAAGAATGTTGATAGCAGCTTTATTGATATTCCTAATAATCCCAAACTAGAAAATACCAAATGTGCATCTATTATAGAATGGATGAATGAGTCGAAGAATATACAGTGCACTCTCAGTTAACCAGCACCCATGGGGGTTGGAGAAGCTGGATACATGTAAGCAGACTCTCCGTCAATCGGCCGGTTGCTGGAGTTCCGGTTAACAGAGAGTGTACTGTACATATATTCGCAGGAACAAAAAGAAAAGAATGGAACCCTGCTGCACATGACATGAACGAATCACACTAATTGAAGGTGAGGGAAGGGAGTGACATCACAAGAGGACACACTGGGGTTCCTTTCACATAAAGTTCCAGAGCAGGCAACACTAATCCATGGAGATGGAGGTCAGGGTAGTGGTTATCCTTGGGACGCGTCGACTGGGAGCAGACATGGAGAGCCTCTGGGGTACTGGAGATATATTATATCTTGATCTGCGTGGTGGCTACTCCAAGGTCTACATATGTAAAAATTCATTAGACTGTACGTTTATGATGTATTTGTAAGACTCCAATTAAAATTAAGAAAAAATCACAACACTGTCCTCAACTAACATATAACTTAGTTGGGGTGATTGGCATGCTCTAGGGAGTTGAGAGAAGGGATGCATCAGAGACAAGGGTGGGGGCGGGGTGGCACTGGCACATAAGTGAGACAACTTTAGAGTCTCCTTCAGAACCCTGTTGATTCATGAGGGTAACCTTACCTTCAGGATGACATTATTTCCAAGGTCCATATCAATGTGTGTGCGTGTGTGGCAATCTCTCTTTCTTTCTCTCTTTATGTGTGTATAAATTAAGGTTTTCTATATTTTCACCAAATACAAAAAGCTTAAACTAACAATTTCATTGACATTGTTACCATCCATGGTCTAAGTACATGAGGCAATTGTCCAGTGGTTCTTCCCATTCTGTCTTTGACTGTGCTGGTGTATATTTAGGCAGAGGGCAGAGAAGTGAACGTCCACCTGGTATGGGGTGGGAGTTTGTGAAAGCGGCCATGGGATGCTGTCACTTTGACATTCATACCGCAGTTGTCACACAAGTGTCCAACAAAAGCCTTTGGAAGGGGACTGAACTCACTGTCTCCCAGAAACCCCTCTTCCCATCTAGCCATCTCAAAACAAAACAATGCCATTGAGAAAGATGGGTTTTGGATCAATTATTACCAGCCTTGGAATGATCAGTCCTTAAGTGTTTAGGACAGATAAGAAATGAAAATCTACCAAGTGTGGGGGATATCGGATAAGGTAAAAATACGAGACGATAGCCTTTTGCAGAGCATTTGAGATCTTGCTCTGCAAAGACATATCCCAACATATCCCAACTGGCATATGTTGTCAGTTTAGTTCAATTAAACTCATAAAAAATTCAAAAAATAAAAGATAGCTTTTATATTCTCTCTTTTTTTTCCTCTCTTAAGATTCAAAGCATATCTAAACTTAATACCAATTCTTGAGTGAAGATGGTTATTATTGGAGAGTCTATACCCAGCTCATTTCATCCCATTTGGGCTGGAAAAAAATAACACCACTAAATTGAATGCTCTGATTAGTAAGGTCACCACATAGAATTTACATGGATAACCAATGTTCAAAGGCCTCATTCAAATCAAAGCTTGTCAGATCAAAAAATGTACAGTGAGAGCCTGCTATGTTTCATGTTCTGTGTTTAACACTGGGTCACAAATGACAATGACACAGTTCATGCCCTCCAGGAACTCAGTTTTTTTTATCTCAGTCATATATAGTCTTCCTTCTCAGACAGGAGTGGTGGTCAATCCACAGTGCAACTGGGAATTTGGTCATGACTATGAATGTCAATCCCTTTGTCCTGTAAGTGCACAGAAGAACCAGTTAAGAGTTTCTGATTGTCAGAAAGTAAGGAGTTCATGCACATGAACTTGTGGATGGATGTAAGCCTAGTGAATGAATATCATTGAAAAGGCTGGAATTCATATACATAATTCAGGGAACATTTTAGAAACAAAATTGGTTACTTATTCCTTTGTGCCCCAGGTATACCTTTGGTATGCCTAAATTATGGTAACTGTAGAGTTATTTTGCATTTATGAATATGCATGACTATACTCAACTGAAGGGTGAAGCCCTTGAAAGAGATTACTATGGTTTAATCAGCTCTGGATCCCGAGTACCTGGCACCTATTGGATGCTAAAGAAATATTTGTTAAAAGAGTTAATGACTGAATGGGTGAGTGTGAGTGACTGAGTGTGCCTTTAGGAAAATTAGCATTTTTAACATTTATTTTCTCATTTGGAAAATAAGGTTAATAGTGGCATTACTTCACTGGGTCATTGTGAGGGCCAGGTGGAATAATGCAAGCAAAGTGCTGAGCACACGTGGTACGTGCTAACGTAGTAAGTCGCTTGTAGTCAGTGCTCTACAGTGGTTGGATGGCGAGGATGAAGATGATGATGGTGATGGTGGTGGTGATAATGATGAGGATGATGGTGGTGAGAAGGATGATGAAGAGGATGATGATGGCGACAATGACAACAGTACTGGAGGAAAGAAGTGGGAAGGAGAGAAACTGAAGCCAAAGGAATTTACTTTGCTAATTGTGACTAACAAATCAATGTTAAGGCTGGAATTCCATGTCCAGCCTTCACTTTAGAGCAGTCTCTCTAGAAGCAGAAGACAAATGAGGGACCACAGGCCTCCGTCTTGGAACTCCATGTGAACTTACCCTAGTGGGTTGGGGTCAAACTCTGGGCAGTGGATTGGCTCATTAAACAAATGACCTAATTTAGTACTCAAGACACCCGAAATTTACTATACTAATTTGTCAAGTCATCCAGAACAACCTAACCTCAAACAGTTGGCCTAGTAGGTTTTAATGGAATTATAGGCAAAATTCAGACTGACTACCCACTAAAAGTTTCAGTGAAAACAGAACTGACAATTTCGCCTGCGGGACACTGAGGAGATTTTACGGGCTGGTATAAATCTCTTGAGCAATTCTTTCATCTTGTCCTTTTCATTTTTAGCACCTCTCAAGGAGAATGGTTTATGGAACTGGGGAGCAGGAAGCAGGAAGTAGGAAACAGGAAGTAGAAAGGTCCTATTTTGGATGTGGCAACTGATAAGAGTATTAAGCCTCAGGATCCTTGGGGAGCAGCTGTAAAAAGGGGTGGTCCCATTTGACGGCCAGCCCTGGGGACTAAATGAAGTAAGCACGTTAACCCATCTACAGAAATATAAAAATATTGCCTGGAATAGGGTTACCACAGAAATCTATTCCTTTAATTAATTCTTAAAAATCGGAACCTCTCATTACAGCTCCTTCTATAGCTGAGGTGATGGTGGTCATTTTTTGGCAGAACAACCTGAAGGGACTTGGACAGACCTTGTCCGTTTTGCTGTTACAAGCAGGACAACGGAAGCAGTTATTAAAGGCCATATTCTTGGGGACGTCTTCATCCCTCAGATCACCTGGGCAGCTATCTATTTACATGGCGAGAGCTGCAAAGCTCCCAATGCAAAAACCCATCTGGTTCTTACATCAAACTCAGCCATCATCTCAAGGAGCAAGCCGAAGCACACCAGGGAGATGCGAAAATTTAGGAACGAGTGTGTTTATATTGTCTTTGCATTAATGCTTCCTAGAGTTTATTTTCAAAGTGAGGAAAGAACAATGCATAGTAGGCTATTAAACCCAAACATAATCAGTTTAAAGTTAGGGGCGTGCTCCTAAGAATATTTTTCTCCTGTTTGGAAGGGTCCACTTGAGGAGGGGGTTGAGGGGGGTGGGGTGGGGAGTTGAGAACACCAGGCAGCCGAGTTGGGGGGTGGGATGGGGGACTGTTGTGAATTCTCCTCAGGGTTTGGCCTGCCCCTGCGGGCCACTGCTGTTTGTCATATGGAATGGATTAGGCCTCCTCTCTCACACTGTCAACTTGGGTGTTCTGCGCACAGCCTGTTTTTGCTGGGGTCTTGGTTTTGCTTTTTATAACGGCAGGAAGTGCTCCTCTCGGACCACATGTGAAACCGTGTGGGAACGGTTGGGAGGGGGGTGGGGGGCTGGAGAGGAGGGCGAATGGGGTGTGGAGATGAAAAAGCCTCCCCTCAAATATATGGCGGTGTGTGCGTGGAGGGGAGGCAGGGATGCGCGCTGGCCAATTTAACTTTATGGGGCTCGGTTGGCAGGAGGATGGGGAGGTGGAGGCTTCCTTGATGAAACCCGCCTGTCCCTAATAGATCTGCCCCCTAATATTTTACAATGCCACGTAGAATCGTGGAGGGGCCATTAAAGAGTGAGGGACTGCAGCTGCTGTTTAATTTGTTCTAAATTTCCTGCCGGCCTCGCCAGACGTGTACAGGAAATGGGCGGTAAATGTTTAATAGGTCATACCTAACCAGACAATTAACAGGTGCTGTCATTTAGAAAATCCCAAACTGTGTATGTGCATAGCCGAGAGCTGAATCAAGACCCCTGTGCTTTCTTGTTCTCTCTCTCTCTCTCTCATCAAGGCTGGGTGTATGTTATGGGGTGGGGACCCAATGGGGAGCTTGAGAGAAGGAAACTTTAGAGGTGGTGGGGCCCACCTTGACTTCCCTTTTATCTGGCCTTGCCGTTCTGGATCTAAGAAGGGTGCCCTGTGCGGTTCTGATCCTGGTTCACCAGGAAGAGTCTTCCTCACCTGTATCTTGTTCACCCACCTGTTCTTTCAGCAGAGGGTGGGCCAGAGAGAAATTAAGGAGGGTGGCATGCCCCTTCAATAGAATAGGGGTTCTCAGATCAAACCAAAAGTCTAATCAAGTTTGGAATAGGGTGAGGAGGAAGTGGGGTGTGTGTGTGGGGGGGGGTACCTGAGAGAGACTGGGAAGGGGTGTCCACCGCCTGCCCAGGTTGGTGGGTGCTTGCAGCTCTTCCATCATTCCAATAACCCCTAATTCTGCCTCAGCACTTTGCCAGATCCACACTTCTACCTCCAGCACAAGCTTGTCCAACCCACAGTCTGTGGGCCACATGCCACCCAGGACGACTTTGAATGCAGCCAGTACAAATTCGTAAACTTTCTTAAAACATTACGAAAATTACACATGGAACTTGATTTTTTAGCTCATCAGCTATTGTTAGTGTTGGTGTATTTTCTGTGTGGCCCAAGACAATTCTTCTTCTTCCAATTGGCCCAGGGAAGCCAAAAGATGGGACACCCCTGCTCTAGAAGGTCAGAGAGATATCATTGCTCCCACTTTTACAGAGGGGAAACTGAGGCACCAATAGGCTCAGAACCTTACCCAGGGCCACAGAACTCAGCTGGTAGCAGAGCTGGGATTTGAGTGCAGAAATCTGACTGCAGAGCTGTGTTTGACTCTATCACCAAAGGACACATCAGAGGACCAAACACTGTGACCCCACACCCAGCACCAACCTGTTAAGATTTTGGTACCATTTCTCTTGCCCTTTCCTCTTTGAAATATCCTTTTACAAAATCAGTGTTATACTCATTATAAAGTTTTTCAGCCTTGTACCTAGAACTACTACTATATGGTGATCACTTCCTGTTGTCACATACAGAAGTATGGCTTTTAATGTCAGAAATATTCCACTAATAGATATGCCTTAAATTATCTAATCATTTACCTCTTTTGACATTTAGGCTATTTCTGATTCTATTTTTAATTTGCAAACCATGCCAGAGTGCGTATACATGCACCTATCTCTGACTATTCGAATGTTTTTATAACTGAAGCAGAGGAAACTCCAGATCCAAAGTCCTCAAGCCACTGCGGAGAAGTCGAGTAACAAGGCAGTTGCCATCTTTGAGCTATTTAAGAAGGGAATGAACTTCCTCTTGTGGCCTCGGTGGGCGTGTTAAATAAGGCTTGGGGTTGGATTTGTGGTTATCTTTACTGAGCGTTATCGGATTCTACCCTGGGCAATTGCATTTTTTAATTTTCCAATAGCTGATCCATGAGTATTGTCAGAAATGAAGGTTGGGCCACGTGGGGAACATTCGGGGCTGCACAGAACTCTGGGAGAAAGAGCGATGCCAGACCAGAGTCACTGGTAATGATGCCCCATTCAGTCTGTCTGTGGATCCAGTGGACTCCTTCTAAGACTATGCTTGTTACTGGGGAATAGAAGATGAGTCAGAGCCAGTCTCGGCCTCAGGTGTCAGTCATCCAGCCCCTGGCTACTCCAAGTGTGTTATCCCAGACCAGCAGCATCAACACCACCTGGGAGCTTGTTAGAAAATGCAGCCTCAGGACTCATGGAATCAGAGCCTGTATTTTAACAGGAGCCCAGGGAGTCACGTTCCACATAACACTCGAGGAGCTCTGACTGTAAGTGGTCCCTGAGACTCTAAGTCACATTCTTTTACCTCTCTCTTACCTCCTACACAGCAGGGCGAAGAAAGCATAGAAAATGATTCAAGATGATTGCTGTAACTCTGTCTCTGACTAGACAGGGACAGCCTAAAGGGCAGGGCAATTTTCTCTCAGCAGCCCTCCCTCTTATGTCCCCGTGCCTACCTAACTCTTGTGTGTAGAAAACCCCTCAATACCTGCTGGTGGAAATAGACTCAGCCTGAGAGCGAAGCAGCGATATTGAGTTCTCCCACAAAAGAATTCGCAAAGAACTTAGGCTCAGGCCATGCTCTCTCACCGTTTCAGATGCTGTAAAAACTCAAGACACTTCAGGCAAAATTTCTGATGGAGAGAACAGTCCCTTGTGATATTCTCGGATGGTCTGACCAATACTTGATGGGCCCACGCCTCTTTTGTGGCCCATCTTTGACCATGAGATACAGTAGGTCACCTTTGTGTGTCTTGGTTTGATTGGCATTATACAAGCTAGAGCTGGAAGGAAGGTGGCCCCCCACTTTGGGTTTGGGACTGAGGTGTCCCGAGATGTGGGACTTTGCCATGAAAAGGAAAGTTCCGAGCAAACCAAGCTATTGGTCCCCCTAGTTGGAAGACATCTTCAAAGACCCACAGTCTAACGCTCTTACCTGAAGTCTGGAGTGCCCGTGACTCCCCAAGTCACCACACCTGAAGTGCACTAAATGTGTCCCGCAGGTCTTCCGACTCCCATGCACCATGCAAATGTCTCGATGGAAATTGTTGCATTGGCTTCCAGGCTACCCTCAGTTCCCATCCTCCCTGTTATTACCTGCTTGAATTTCAAGTCTAATGGAATTCAAAAGATGCTTTAAAAACATCTGTCACATCTTCTAATAGTCCATGACTGATGGGCTGGACTTGGCTGTCCAATAAATTGTCTACTCTGTGGAGCAGTTACAGTGACGATCCTCAGACACCCTTATCAGCACTTGATACTCATGTAAACCAACGCTCATTAATGACAGGATAGAAGCAGTGACACTGTGCAGGCCTCCGTCTGCTGTCCTCATCACACTTTGAAGTCCAGCTGCTAATAGTGGGGCCAACTACTGACATAAAAATGGGTGGTAGGTTATATAGACATGGCTCATTTCAAACAATTGATGTCGGCTGTCATTTCTGCCTGAGGCTGCTTCTGCTAGTCTTGGTCACATGGGGCAGGCCTCATGGGGTTGATGTGTAACCCAGGGGTACAGCGACACCCCTACCTGAGAGATTTTAATATTCTAAAGCACTGGGTGTCAACAATAGCTGGAGAGCTGAATTGGTCTGCAGATGCATTTAAAATTGTTCAAATCATTTTGCAGTACTTAAGAGCAGGATGTTTTATTTAAACAGCTACATTTTTGGCTTCTCTTGATAAATTAGAAGATCCACCTGTAGCTGAACATTCCATATGGCAACAACAGTTTGGATGTGGGCAGGGGCTGTCCCCTTGAGATGAGGCTGTGTCTCCATGCGCCCCAGTGCCCACCACTTGCTGTCAGCTTGCACCTGGCCCACTCTGTTTGTTTAAGTTACAGATCTGGCTTCTGCAGACCTTTAAATCTGTGACCCTGTTTCAGAGTCTCTCATTTTATCCTTTTAACATCCTTGAAAAGAGAAAAGATACCGAAGTGAGTTCAACTATTTGTCAGCCTTATACATTGCTGAGTTTGTCACTAAGGCCCCAACATGCAGTCACCTGTGAGAGATGGTGGGTCAAGAAGGTGTAAGAGGCAGAGGAAGAACTCCTGACAGGAAGTCAGATGTCCTGGGTTCATGCCTGGGCTCTGCTTCTGACCTGATGGGTCACACACGGAGAACTTTCTGACCCTCCTGCTGCTTGGTCTCCCCGCTTATGTAATAGGGTAGCGGTGGGGGGACCTAAAGATTCCACTCAATGCTCAACTCCTCCTCCTCTGCCATATAGCTTGGATTTTTCGGTCCAAAAATATTCTGGATTCTTCCACTCCTTCCCAGGGTGTGGAAATTTAAGCCAGTGGCAAATGATGGGCAGAAAACTAACTTGGGGGTTCTGGCTCTGGTGGTACCTGGGACTCAGAAAAAGCTGCTAAGCTTTCCTGAGCCTCAGTTTACAAAGCAAGAGCATTGGGAGAGGGTAAGCTCTCAGGATGCTTTCCTTGCTGACACTTGGTGGAAGTCTGAAGCCCCTGGAGATGCTGCCCCCATGTCCAGATGACATGGCAAGTGCCCAGAGACTGTAAGTCAAGATGTGTCCCTATGGTCTCAGGAAGAGGCAGACCGAGAGTTCAGCCTGGAGCAGGGAGTGTGGGGGGAGGGGAGGGTGTGAGGAGACAGTGAGGGGTGGCGGGAGGGCAGGAAGGGGAGGGAGCTGGAATGTCCCCTCTGGGATGTCAGCTCCAGCTCCTTTACCTCCTTGCTGGGTGACCTCAGGCAAGCTTTTTCACCCCTCTAGTATCCAGTTTCTTTATCTGTCAAACAGGGGGAACAATACTAATCTTGGAAGAGTTGCTGTTGAAAGAAATATGATCACAGACATACAGGACTTAGCCTCGTGTTGGCACCGATAAAAGAGGAGGTGTGGCTGCAGTAAAAGGAGGTCCCTAGCTCAAGCAAAACCGAATTCCTTCCCAGAGACCCGAATGTTGTATACTAGCCAGACCAGGAAAACCCTGCACTGATCCTGTGAGTTACAGGGTGTTGATGGGAAAGAAGCTTTGTCCACACACAGATTTCAGCCTTGGGCTTAGAGCCATCCAGTCCCCCCACTCAGTAAGAATTTCCTGTAGACCTACTATGACCCCAACACTGTGTGGTCAGAAGAGTCTGTGTGGTCGCAGGCTTCAGAAGACAAAATCTTATTCTGGAGACCCTCTGGATTCTTGTGCTGAGAATAGCAGAACCTTGAAGGAGAAAGAAGAAGAAAGAAGAGATAAAGGAAGGGAGGGAGGGAGGAAAGAAGGAAGGAAGGAAGGGATGAAAAGAGCTGTTTAAGTGAGAAGGTTAATACTCAATGAACCACCCTCTCTGTAGGAGAGATAGGAAGTATTTATATTGTAGGAATTGAAAAGGAAGCCTCAGCTGACTTGGATTTATGTCCTTAGACCTCAAACTCGTTGGGTGCAGCAAAGTCTCCACTTAATTCAGACTGGGTGCTCAACAAGGGCTGGCTGCCATAGTGAGTTCCTGCTGGCTGCCGCAGAGCAGCCGCACCCACCGCAGGGCCAACCTGGCGATGTGGGCCATATTTGCTCCTCAGGTGTACCTGTGTTGAATAGATGATTGGAACTATATTTGACACTTCAGTAACACAGAGTTCCGGGAATAAAAGCTGGATTTGGATTCTGAAAAGAAGTTTTGAAAAACACACCAGAAGTGTTGGTTGACCAGTCTATATCCTCTATCAGACTATAAATTCTGTGTTATCCTCAGAGCCTCACAGGCTTAACTTAGGGTCTAGCCCCCCAGGAGGCCTTTGATAATATTTGCTGAGTGTGTGAATGAAAGAATATCACACGGATGCATGAATAATAGACCCTGTCCCCAAAGGCAGACAAGAAAAGATGCTCTTCTAGTCCTGGTTCTGCCATTTTCTGGCTGTGTGGTTTGGGAAGTCACGGCGTGGCTCGGGGCCCCAGGCTCTCAGGGGCCCTGGGTTCTGGGAGCTGCCAGTTCACTCTCTGCAGCTACAGCAGCTGCCACAGAGAACGCGCACTCCGGGGCGGGAGCACGCTGGCGGGCTCTGCCTGATTCTCCTTTGACTGTGACGGCGAGTGGAGCCTTCCAGGCGTGGGTGGTCCGCTGCTGCCCAGCAGGCCTCGGGGCACGTGGGCTGGAATACATTCTTGGGGCTTAACCTTTGGAAGACAATTCCTGGTCCCAAGAGGGGCCCTGCTCAAGGCTTCTAGGCACCTTTGGAACCACCCCTTCATGGGAGCGTGGCCAAGGCTAACCCAATTTTCGAGGGGTTCCCCTCCCACCTTCTCCTTCCCTACCTCATGCTGGGATGGAACACTGGCCATGATGTTGAGGTCAGGGCTGCAAATGCTGGACTCACACAAGGAACAGCCTCCACTGACAGCTGCCCCCCATTTCCTCTCTGTTCTGCCTTCGAGGTCAATGGGGGCTCTGTGAGCAGCTGCAAATGCCTGGGGCGTGGAAGCGGAGAGGCCAGCTCCAGGGTCCTGGCCAGGACAGAGGGCAGAGGTGCCAGAAGTGGCCCTGGAAAGCTGGTGGTTGGCAGCCTTCAAGCATGATTTCTCTGATGTGAGAGGCTTGGAAAGGCTTCAGTAAACCTCTGACACCCTGGACTCAGAGCCCGGCTCAACCTGCAACTGTGGCCCACCCATTCCAAGAGGACGCTTCCAAGCCCACAGGGCATCTTGAGTGAGTCATCCTCAGCTTGCTCTAGGGATGCTGGCTGAGCCTCAGACTCACGGAGGACTTGTAGCCTTTGATGAACACTCACATCTTTCCATGCTTTTCATTCAGGAGGGGCTTGCAGGCTGCCGCTAATTGGATTTGAGTTTGGATGACTTCCTGTGGACCAGTGAGGATTGCAAAAGAGGCCACCTGGCCTGGGCTTGGCAGGAGGCCTAACTTTTGGCCAGTCCAAGACTTTGGGCATGCAGATAATCCATTGTTCTCACTTCCAGAGGGTTGGATAACATGGGGAGTGAGGAGAAGGAAACCAAGATGCCCTGTTGCTGCAGATTCGAGAGTCTTCCAAACGCATTCATGTCAGGTGGGGCAGAGTGAAGTGTCTGGTCCTTCAGCCTGAAGATGAGCCGGGTTCACATCTGTGACACTGAGCATATGCATCTCTAAATGTCTCTCTTGTATGAATACAGAAGGAGGAGAGAGGGGTCGTGTGGGGGAACTGAGCAGAGAAAAACGTGCAACTATAAAATGCATTCAGCATTCAACAAATGTTTGTGCAGCATCTAGTCTAGGCAGGAAATTGTGCTAGTTCTACAGCAGACAGAAGAAAAGGAATGGTTCCTTCCTCCAAAATATTGCAGGAGACACTAGGGAATGAGGTGGGCTCCAGACGCAGATCTGGGTGAAATGCTGCTCTCTATTCTCTGTGGGACCGGAGGCAGGTGGTTTGACCTCTCTGAGC
This sequence comes from Lyroderma lyra, assembly GCA_004026885.1. Classification (NCBI taxonomy): domain Eukaryota; kingdom Metazoa; phylum Chordata; class Mammalia; order Chiroptera; family Megadermatidae; genus Lyroderma; species Lyroderma lyra. The sequence goes on along the minus strand of PVJL010013952.1, from coordinate 4,421 downwards.
CTCTGTTGATTCCTCAGGGGGCGTGTTCTGAGGGGCTGAGGAGCGGATGTTTGTGCAGCTCCTGCCAGGGGCCAGCACATAGGAAGCTCTAGAGAAGCGGCAGAGGCAGCAGCAGTGTGGCTGCTACCTGGCAGGGGGTGTAACACACAGGCACGGGTGCACCTCTGGGAGCCGACTTAGACATTTCTGTTCCCACGCCGCCTTGTGCTTACCTTCATCGTAGCACTTGTCCCACGGTTTGGGGACTATTGTTTCCCAGGAGGGTCCCTCCCCCTTGATGAGTTGTCCACAGGAGACTCACATTATTCCTATTTTAACCTGCAGCTCCCGGACGTCCACGGGCACACTCTAACCCAGCTCTCCCAACCCCCATCCTGTTCCTTTTCTTTCTTTGTTTTTCCCCCTAATGCACTGTATAATTTCCTTCTTTACTATCTGTCTCTTCCCACTACCAGGAGAGCTGGAATTTTGTCTTTCTTATTCCTTTGTCTCCAGTGCCTGGACGCCTCCCCTGTGCATAAATATCTACAATGCCTGGGACACACTAGCTTCTCAATAAATATTGAGAAGGGAGTCATGAATAACTTAGAGCTACTTTGTGAAATCACTGAGCAGACTGCAGGAGAGAGAAAAATGTATCCTCACACAGAGGACACGCATGCCCGGGACTCGGGCCAAAGGGACTGCCATTCCCTGTCCCTCTACTTCCAACCTGTGAGACCTTTGCAAGTTACTTAACCGCCCCACGCCTCAGCTGGTACAGACGTAGCATGGGAGCAGCAGTGCCAACCTGGTGGGATGCTGGGAGAATGAGTCAGAGTGATGGGTGCAGACCACTGACCACCTTGCGTGGCCCATGGAACATGAAGATGACAACGTCAACCATTGTTACAACCACATGGTGCACTGAGGCTGCATTGTTCAGCCATGGGCTCCTGCCGGAATAGTGTCATCCTGTCCTCCTCGTAACCAGCACTGCCTTCCAGGTCACCGGCTGACTTAGAAGTCAGGGTGGACGTGTCCTTCACGTCCTTGACTGCTGCAGAACCTCAGTCCGTGGTGTATTTAGTCTGCTGCTTATGCCAACGAGCAATGTGGCTTCCATCACTGCTTTGCGGCAAAAGACCTATGTCTGGGCCTCCACCCCCAGGCTGCCCACCACAGTGCCGCTCCAACTGCAGAAACCGCTCCCTCGGGTATTCTGTGCGTCTGGACAGATCAGCTCTGGCCTGAGTTCAAGTTCAGATTTCCACCGCCCGGGCACATATTTATAGAGGGCCTACTGTGTGCGCCATGGCTTGGCTCACTCTGTCCACCTTCCCTCGACCTAGGGCGGCCCGGGGGAACCCCCCACGCCTATCTACCTGGCCGCATCTGGGACTCATTGGTGCTGTCACGACAGTTTATGTGTAATTTCTGGGTAAGACTTGAAAGCCGAACTACCTCTCCTTTCTCTAAACAGCCACTACTGTTATACAAAACGCAGGCCATCTCCCGGCGTGGATGTCAGACCAAAATATCTATTCCCAGGGCACTTCGCGAGAGAAATCAAAGGGACTTGTTTATGCCCAAATGAAAACTTGCAAAGTTAGGACTCCCTCGGGACTGGCTGTTTCGCCGGGAGGAAGACGCCTGCCGAGAAGCTCACGGTGAGCCTACAGGTTTGTTTATGGGGACAGTTCTCCCTGGTCAGGAGTCAGACATCCTGAAACTCCCGGGCCAGCGTAGGGGTCCACCAGGGTGGGGGGCGGGAAACAGAGCCATGCCTCCCGAGCTGAGGGCCTGCGGGTCTCTCGGCACATCCGTCCTGCCTGCCGTCAGTCCCTCTTCTTTCCCTCCACCTTCTCTCTCCTTCCTCCCCGGGGCAGGCGCCCAGGCGGGGTGGGGCCCAGAGAGAAAGTCGCCTTTGTTTCTCCTGCTAATGTTTTCCTTAGAAAGGGGATTCTCCTGTGTGCATGTCCCTGACCTTTCGCAGCCCCGGTCGTCAGGTTTCAGGACCACGGTTTGGACAGCTGCGCAGGCTGAGGTGATCAGGTATCTGAGCAGGGCTGCGGCTCCCCACGCCCAGGGAGGCCCCGCTGCTGCCCCATCCCGCAGGCCCGGGCCCTGGACGCGGCCACCCCCTCTGTGGCCAGCTGTCCATCAAAACAGGTCTGGAGGCTCGTTCGTGGGTGGGAGAACTCTGACGTGGCCCCAGCTTATAATTTATTTAATTGTTCCTCCAAGGGGAGACCGGGAAGGGAAGGAGTAGTGACAGTTTGACCTCCATTTCTTCTTCCTGTGGGGCAGTGGGGTCCAAAGGACGTCCCCTGTAACCCAGTTCTTGGGCTGGGGTGCATGATGAGTTAGGGGAGGATGTAACACATACCACATAGTTATTTCCAAAACAAGGCCAGGAACCCCCTTCAAGGCCACCAGTTTCTTGTGGGACGTGGGTCCATGCAGAGTTTGACGGCTCTTTCTGTGAACTGTGTGCTGAAACAAAGTGTCACACAATGAGGGGGGCTCGAAACAACAGAAATTTGGTCTCTCACAGTTCTGGAGGTCAGACGTCCAAGATCAAGGTGTTGACAGGGCCCGATTTTCTCCAAAGGCTCTGAGGGAAGATGCCTCCGGCCTCCCTTGTACCTTCTGGGATCGCTGGTCATCCTTGCGTTCCCTGGTTTGCAGCTATGTCACTCTAGTCTCCGCTCCTGTCTTCACATGTGTGTCTTCCCTCTGAGTATATCTGTGTCTAGATTTCCCTCTTTATTAGGAGGCTGGTCATTGGATTAGGGCCCATCCTAACCCAGTCTAACCTCATCTTAACTTGAGATCTGCAAAGACCCTATTTGCAAATCAGGCCACACTCACAGGTTCTGGGGGGCTAAGAGCTAGACATATCATTTTCTGGGACACTAGTCAACCCAGGAGCGAGCTATTCTCCACCTTGTGCTTTGACATCTCAGTTTTCTCATCTGTAAAGTGGGAATAATCATCCTACCTTCTCCCTTGGGCTAATGTGGAGATTAAATTGGTTGAGAGATAGAGAGGGCACACAGCAACTTAGGTACAGGGGGTCCTGTTCTTACTGTTATCACTGGGCACAGGGCTCCAAAAATAGCGTGGAAGGAAAGGGGGTCAGGGTCAAATGCATTGCATGCACTTCTGTGGTCTTTGCTCACTCCTAGAATAAAATCTATGTAGCCCCCAGACCTCATCCTGCTCCCGGGCCACAGCCAAGTGGGCCTCTCCTCCTCCCCACCTCACACTGCTATTGCTTCCAGACCCTCTGATCTCCGATCTGCTGCCTGGAAGGCTCTTCCCAAGCTCACTGATGGTTGGACTTCTCCTCATCTTCTCACCCACCCCACCGAAAGCTGGCATCCCTGTCTGGGCTATGCTCTGGCTGAACCTCTTGTCATATGGCTGCTGTGCTGTCCTTTCTCTTTCCCTATGACACGAGCACAGTCCGTCATTTTCCGTAGGTCAGCATCTGCCTGTGCTCATGATAGGAATGCTTGTAGAGTGTAAACGCCACAAGGGCAGGACCTGTCTGACTTGCTCTTCTCAGTGTGTGCGTGGCACCAGTGGGCCCTCTGTAGTCTTGAATATGTGACTAAGTGGATGAGGTCAGACCACCCAGTTAATAGCCCGAGTCCCTTGTCATGGTGGACACTGCCTTATTGGGATCCTCCATCTGTGGGGCCCATGGTGAAGAGGAAATGTGTGGGAAAGCTTGGTTTGGCTCACCAAGCCGTACGTTTTTCTGTCATATTGGTTTTCACTAAAGTTTTTATTTTGAAAAAAAAAATAGCACACCCACAGAATTACCAGATATTATAATGAACTCCCACGTTTCTGTCTGGTGAATTTCTAGACTCACCTATTGTCAACACTTAACTATATTTGCTCATTCACTGCTTCTCTCTCATGGTCAACATCATCATGATCATTGCTTGTTTCTTCATTTTTGTTGAACTCATTGAAAGTAACTTGTAGGACATGTCCCTTTTTGCTCCGAATATGTCAGCAGTGTCTCTTAGGTACAAGGACATTCTACAAAACTATGTTGTCACCATGCTTTATGAACATTCATATTCAGGTCTCACCATTTGTCCCAATTCTGTGCTTTATGGCGATTTCTGCCTTCCAATCCAGGCTTCAACCTTGAATCACATATCATGTCTCATCAGTGTCCTTTAATCTGGAGCTTTCCTCAGTCTATCTTTGTTGTTTCTTTTTTTTTTTGTCTTTTTTTTTTTTTTTTTTTTTTTTTTTTTTTTTTTTTTTTTTTTTTTTTTTTTTTTTTTTTTTTTTTTTTTTTTTTTTTTTTTTTTTTTTTTTTTTTTTTTTTTTTTTTTTTTTTTTTTTTTTTTTTTTTTTTTTTTTTTTTTTTTTTTTTTTTTTTTTTTTTTTTTTTTTTTTTTTTTTTTTTTTTT
>PVJL010013951.1:0-30038 GCA_004026885.1 Lyroderma lyra | reverse complement strand
GGGAAATGCAAATCAAACCCACAATGAGATACCACCTCACACCTGTGAGAATGGCTGTTATCAACAAGACAAGGAATAACAAGTGCTGGAGAGGATGTGGAGAAAAAGGAACTCTGGTACACTGCTGGTGGGAGTGCAAACTGGTACAACCACTGTGGAAGGCAGTGTGGAGGTTCCTCAGAAAATTGGGAATGGAGCTCCCATTTGACCCAGCAATCCCCCTTCTGGGGATCTACCCAAAAGACTTAGAAACCTTTGTCCGCAAAGACTTATGTACCCCAATGTTCATTGTAGCGCTGTTCACAGTGGCCAAAACATGGAAACAACCAAAGTGCCCTGTGACAGATGACTGGATAAAGAAGCTGTGGTACATATACACAATGGAATATTACTCAGCTATAAGAAAAGATGAAATATTGCCATTTGCAACAAAATGAATGGACCTGGAGATCATCATGCTTAGTGAAATAAGCCAGACAGAAAAAACAAAGAACTGTATGACTTCACTCATATGCAGAATATAAAACTGAAAGCAAAGAAAAAAGAAATGAAGAAAGAACCCATGGACACAATCAATAGTTTAATGTTTATTTGGGGACGAGTGGGTTAGGGAGGGGAGAAAGGGGAGGGGGTGGGGAAGGAGCGGGGGAAGCTAAATATAAGGTGATGGAAAGAGAACTCACACTGGGTGGTGAACTTATTATACAACAAGTTGACAATGCACTGTAGAATTGTATGGAGCAATTTACTATGTGCTGAGTGCTGCTGTAGGCACCAGGAACACAGCAGTGGGCTATACAAATACCTGTCGTTTTGAAGCTCATGTGAAAGTCCAGGTTCCTGCCTCTGTTGCTGAGACCAGGGCATCTTCCAGTAGAAATAATTCCATTCTCTCAATACCTCAAAGGGGGATGGTGCAGTTGAAAGAGAATTCTCCAAAAAAGGTAAAGTTTGACCCTCATGAAGGTTAAAAATGAACATGTTCATTATTTCATTGAACTCATTTACAAAGAAACTGGTGAGATGTTACAACCAGTTTAATAGAGAAGTCAAGTCATAAATGTATATGGAGTAAAGGAATGTTGCATGGAGGTAAAACTTGTCCCACAGTGGAGCAGAGAAGTCAATTGGATCTCTACCAGATAGAGCAGATTTTGTGTGTCTATAGTCAAGATTTTTTTTTTTTGTATTACTGTGGGTTATCTGTAGTTTACAGACCTGAAAAACAGTTTTTATAAAATAGAAGTCAAAACCTTGATGGGTATTCTCTGCAGTCTAGACAATGCAGATTTCCACTAAAGCACAAAATTTTCTCTGCAATGCCAATATCAAGGCTCCCATGCACCCTTTGTCTCTAAAGCTACAGAGAACTGGCCCAGAACTCCTCAGACTTAGCAGAACGGACTTTTTGAGCTAGATAATTCTTTACTGTAGGGGACGGCACATCCCAGACCATCATGCACTAGATGCCCATAACACCTTCACATCCTGCCATTGTGATGACCAGTGGTACCTCCAGACATTGCCATATGCCCCCTAGGGGACAAAACTGACCCAGATTGAGAACCAATGAGCTAGCAGTACAGGCACACATGAGTACCACAGCACCAACCCCAACCCCACACACTGTAGAAAACACAAGCAATCCTAGAAAAATTATTTGTTGTTCTCCCGCTGCAAAAGTTTCCCACTTAAACAGCATTTCATTTACACAATTGAACTTCAGTACCAGGTATAGTCCTAGTATCCAATACTTGTCTTAGAAATCTTGTGAACATTGGAGTAGCTGCAGACTTGTCCTCTCCTCCCGGCCATAAAAACATACAAAACCAGCTGTAATTAGCAACTCAATTTTCTCCAACCTCTTTCCCTTCTCCCATTCCCTCCATCTCCCTCCATCCCACCCCAAGTCCTCTGAGAAGAGTCTCAGCCAAACCCATTCAACCTTTCATCCAGACCCCACAGAAAGAACCACATTCAACATAGCAACTCAGAAAAAAATATTCATGAAAACAAAATGGCACTTATATGTAATGTACTGATATTTTCTATTTTAAAAAAAACTACTAAATTGATCTCACAATCCCTGTGGGTGGAGACCAGCTTAAAATATAGTGGTATTTCAGTATTTGTCCTTAATTGGTTCTGGGAGGTGCGACGAGTACTGAACAAATGATGAGTACCGGAACAAAATTTTCACGTCAAAATGTGTACAGTACCAAATTGGGTGAGTTCCAAAGCAGTTAAGTAGCAAGGTATGACTGTATACAACTTTGAGGCCTCTACTTCAGGATCAGGAAAGGACAGAGATCTCTGAGGGAATGATTTATTTAGTGAAGCTCATTATATCGAGGGCTGTCCAGAAAAAAATCTAGCTATAAATGCCTCTATTTTTCATATTACACAGCTGGATACTTTCTGGACAGCCCTCATACAATAGTCTCTGTATTAACTGGAACTCAAGCAACCAGCACTCTCAGGCAACTGGCAAAATTTTTTGCTGGTTGCTTGAGGGTGTTGGTTAACGGAGAGTCTATTTACATTTATCTGGCATCTACCAATCCCCATGGGTGCAAGTTAACTGAGAGTCTACTGTATTAAAGAGTACACTATGGAGGTGGGAAGAAGAAAAGCCTTGCAGCTCTTAGTTGCAAGCAAGCCTAGTTATGGTTTCTTCAAGATAGGCTAACCAGATGTACCATTTTAAATGGGACAGAAAACAACAGTACTGTCAAATGGTACGTATGGTCAGCCTACTGACACCTTGAATTTAGCCCAGTGAGACTAGGCTGACCACACATACCATTTGAAACGGTGCAGTACCACTGTTTTCTGTCCCATTTAAAATGGTTCATCTGGTCAGCCTAGTTTAAGGGGCAGCCTCACCCTGGTAATTTGCAAACACTTGGCATCTCTCCAAGACCTACTACTGAGACTGAGTTGTATTTACTGCACAGGCCTCTGGAAGAGGATCCACATCTTTTTGTTGAGGAACCAAGAGTTGTTTCTCTGGGTCTTGCCCTCCTAAGGTTTACACACCTTTCCTTATTACCCCGGGGTACCTTGCCTCCTACCTACCCCCCAACCTAATAAAGCACATGTGAATGTGCTGTGTGAAAAGGACACCTTTTGCCCAAAACAAATAGGTTTCAGTGGCTGGTTTTAAACCTCTTTTCCCCTTGACTCCACTTCACTTCTTATTGGCCTTGACTTTTCCAGGGCAAGAAGCCCCACCCAGGGAGCTCTTTAAGTTAGAAAATCTCTTACTTTCAAGTGACAGAAAACCCACCTCACACTGGCCAAAGCCACAGAGGAATTGACTGGTTCCAAATGAAATAGTCCACAATTTGGCTTGTTTTCTATTTCAAAGGAAGTGATTATAATTCAGGTCTCAGCTCGGCCTCCTCTAGGTTGGCTCCAGCCTCAGATGTACTTTCCCCTATACCCCAAGGCGACTACCAGAACCTTCAGGCGCGGTGCCTTCCCTCTGAGCAAAAGCCCCCAGTTGTACTTTAATTGAATCAGTTTAAGGATACGCCCACTCAGAACCAACTGTGGGGTGTCGGGGGGGATTTTGCTTACTTTCAGCCAGAGTTAGCTTCTCCAGAAGTTCCTGTACTTCAGAGAGGAGGAGTGGAATAAAACTTAGGGTCGAAGAACGACATGGATGCTAGGAAGTGGAAAATAGCACATGGTTGCTTGTGCACGGGAGTACCGACCGTCACCCTTTTGCTCTGTATCCGTGTGTTTAGCCTCACTGCATTTGTGTTTTCACAGGAGGCTACTCCAACTTCTTTTTGGAAACAGGTGGAGTTGTAAATACATTGACGAATCAATAAAATATTAAAGTTGTTACAATCCCTTGTATACACAGCCACCATCTGCCAGTGTCAGGGATACGGTCTGTGAGTGAGCAATGTGGCAAAGGGAAAATAACAGTGGGAATTAAACAATTTTTGTAGCCAAGTTCTGTGCATTTTACACAAAACAATGGAAAGTTGATTTACATTGCTGTTCTAGTTAAATCCTATCATAGACCAACACCAGATCACTGAAAATGTCTATATTTTCCTGCAGAAGATAGATTTAAGCAAACAACAAGCAAGAACTATTTGTAATGAATGAATGAACAAATTCCAAGCCAAGGTTTCAGGAATAGTCCTTTCACTATTTCCAATTAATCACTTTCTCCCCACACATGGCACCTCCGTTATAACTCTCAGACCCAGCACCATTCTTTATGTCTAACGGTGCCTCCTCGATTCAGGCATTTATCAATTCCCAATTACTACAACAGCTTCATAACTTCTGTCCCTTCCCCAAGTTTAAACTCCCTTCCATGGAGCAACTTAAAAAAAACAAACAAACAGATCTCATCATGTCATTCTAGTTTACAAGTAAATCTTCCTGTGAGACCCCATTATTTTCAGTGAAGAAGTTCCAAACTGCTTCACAGGTTGTGCAGGAGCTTTCCATGAGCTGACCTTTGCCTTGTCCTTCAGCATCCTCCGCCCTCATGAGCACATCACTGCCTAAATACCAATCACAGCCAGCCAATGACACTTCCCAGTGAACTGTTCTCTCATGTCTTTGCCAGAGCCGGTGCCTCAGCCTAGAGTGTCCTCCGTATAACCCCTTCCTCCCTATAGCCTTCATCTTCATCGGGCTAACTCCTACTCATTCTCTAAGACCCAGCTCAGGCCTCACTTACTGAATAAATTTATCATACATAGTATTAATTTTCACACTGTGTGTATGTATGTGTATATGCAGGTATACACACACACACACACTCACACACACACACACACATACAGATACTCATATACATCGCACTCTATACCTATTTGAATTTTTGCCCACTAGAGGGCAAGCTTCTTGATTCAGAGCCCAGAGCCTGCATCTCTTACGACTGTGTCCTAGGTAGGGTAGGTAGAGGGTAGGTAGAAAGATAAAATGAGCATAAGCGGGGAACTACTAGCCCAGTTAGGAAACCCCTCACAGCTGCTTCTACTTGGGTCAAGGCCCCTTACAGCTGCTGTCACTTGGGGCACAAACACCATGCTTGCTCAGCAGGATAGCAGGCTCACACATGTCCCTAAATCAAGAAGATAATGTTAAAAGAAAAATAAAGTCAGAGAGAGAGGGAAAACATCCTGCTTATCAGAACTGCTTCTCAGGGCCATTTTAATGAGCCCAGGCAACCGTGGGGGCAAGAAGGGGATACAGGGAATGAATGCCAGCTGTGAAAATAAGAGATACTAGAGAGGGAGATGGGGAGAAACTACCCATAGAAATGAAGATGTTCACACATATAAGGAGCTGCTGTATTTCCTACTCTTGGGACAGCCCACTCCATAATCTTTGGAGTGTCTCTACTTTGCTAATAAACATCTTACTATTCTGTGCTTGCACAGACTGTCTCTTGACTGAATTCTTTCCCTCAAGAAGGCAAGAACTGAGCTACAATCGTCCCACCTGGTGATGTTCTCAGGGTTTTACATTGGTACACGGTAGGCACTCAGCACATGGTTATTGGATGGATGGATGGATGGATAATGAATGGACAAAACCAGCATGTTGAATTTTCAGTACAACATTGTATAATTGCTTACAGTTTATTAAAATATGATTTAACATGTGTAACATATAATTTAACATATAAGATCATATAGAAACTATGTGATATAATGGAAGGAATAAGGATTGAATTAGAAGAACCAATTTTTCATCCTATCTTTGTCACTAACTGGTAGAGGCTGCCTGCACCTCTTGGTTTATGGTTCCTTCCTACATTGCTTCAACATCTTGGTTCTGTGGTCACATCTCCTACCACTCACATGGATCTCCAGCTTTCCTATTATTGGGAGCCCTGTGATTGCTCCTGGCCCACATGGGTAATCTGGGATAATCTCCCCCTCTCAAGAATCCAATCACATCTGCAAAATGCCTCTTGCCATATAAGGGAACAGATTTTAGGATATGAACATCTTTGAAGGGCCATTATTCAGCCACTGATAACCATAAGCAAGCAAACAAACAAAAAAACAAAACAAAAAAACCCACTTCAATCTAACCATCACGCTTTATACAAAAATTAATTCAAATTGGTCCACTCCTTTTTCTCTCTGTTCTTCTACTCTCAATAGTTTGCTTTTGACACCAGATGTGTAGTTCCCCCCCATCACTGACCAATTTTCTGATTCTATGCAGACACCAACTATGTGTACTACAATTCAATTCTGACATTATCTACCTGGAGTTAGTGCAGACCCCACAGGTTAAGGGCTCAGTTCCACAAAACCACCTCCACTTCAGATGCAGTCACAAGCCCCAGGTTATCACCTGGACTTCTTGCTCACAGACTATAAATTGGAGGTTCCCACAACCTCCTCCTTGGATTTGATGGTTTGCTAGAACAGCTCACAAAACTCATGAAAGCAGTTAACTTGCAATATTATCAGTTTATTATAAAATGATACAATTTAGGAATAGCCAGATGGAAGAGAGGTGTCAATGAAAAGAACTCGAAACCTGGATCTCCGATAATTTTAGGAAGATTTTTATTCAGGCCTTGCTGAGGACTATAGCCTGAGAGCAGAGCTCCAAGATGCCTTCTAACAGTGCTCAGACTTCAGAATTGAGAGACCCTTATATAGGCAGAGGAGTGGGAAAAGAACTTCTAGTACCTTGGAAGCTTCAGCTTGAGTGAATGCATTTCAGTGACGAACAGTTAGTTTTACGTCAAATGGAAGGAATGCATAGGAAAGACAAGGTTGGGCCTTGTGTGCCATGGCATCAGGGAATCTGGGGATAGAGACTGAAAATAAACTGCTTTGAAACTCCTTGAGGTGAATTTTTATCAGGATGTAGAAAGAACGGGCACTGTTTTCTATAATCATTGATCTATAGTAACTGTGTAGAGGATCTATGTGGCTACCCCCATGGTCTGTGCCTTAGTAAGGAATTTTAGGGACACTCATTGTTTCTTAGCTACTGATTTAGTCGGCGGAGCTTAAGCACCCTTTCCTCAGATGCGTAGGGCAAGGTGTGGGGGAAGGAGCCTAGAGCTTCCATACCCTCTCTGAGTGGGTACCACTCTCCCAGCACCTTCACGTTTTCACCAACCTGGAAGCTTTCCATACCGCTCCCCCCCACCCCCATTTTAGGGATTTTTATGGAGGCTTTTATCACATAGGCATAGTTGATTAAACGTATCTCCATTTCCCCTCCCCTGAGGAGTGGTGGGGCTGTAAATTCCAACTTTAATCTCAAGGTTAGATTCCCCTAGCAATCATCTCCCCCTCCCATCCTTAGAGACATTCCAAAAGTTACTGCATTAACATAAACTCAGGGAGGTTGAAAGAGTTTATAATGAATAACACAAGACACTCCTTTCACCTTTGAGCCCTGGAGCTGTTTCAGGAGATGGGAACAAAAACTAAATACAATAGATTCTCCATTAACTGGAACTCAAGCAACCAGCACTCTCAAGCAACCATCAAAATCTCAAGCAAGCAGTAAAAAATTGCCAGTTGCTTCAGAGTGCCGGTTGCTTGAGTTCCAGTTAACGGAGAGTCTACTTACATTTATTCAGCATCTTCCAATCCCCATGGTGCCAGTTAACTGAGAGTCTACTGTATTATAACAAAAGATGCTCCTCAGATCTTATCACTTAGGAAATTACAGGGTTTTAAGAGCTGTGTGCCAGAAGGAATCACGATAAAGACCAAAAATATATTTCTTACCACAATCCAATTACATAGGAGAAAAATTTCAGGATCTAGGGCTTAGCAAAGAGTTCTTTAAAAAGATGCCTAAAAACATGAATCATAAAATAAAAAATGATAAACTGAACTCCATCAAACTTAAAAACTTTTGCTGTCTGAAGGACCCTGTTAATGATGAAAAAGATGAAAAGACAAGTTACAGACTAGGAGAAAATATTTGCAAACCACAAATCTGAAGAAGCATAACTGCAGAACCAGCTCAAAATGACCCCATGCAGTTTCTAACAAGATACTGAGTTGCTCTTCAGAGACAACAGACCCAAACTTCCAGTCATGCAGCCAAAGCATGCACAAAGGAGAACTTTGACCTCCAGTTGCACCCGGAACCAAAATTTCGCCCCATCCTACAGAACCAAGACACAACCACAACTTGAAAACCAGAATCCTTTCAGGAGCAAAGGGTTCATTGTTCAGGAAGATTTGATGCTGAAGGTCTAAGGCCCTCCAATTAAAACTTGCCCCACCAGCGTTTCCGCATACTTGTTCACCTTACCCTTTAAATCCCACCCCAAATCTTGGATCAGGGAGGCAGATTTGAGCAGTGCCTCCTGTCTCCTGTGAGTCAACTCAGCATAAAGAAATCTTTCTTTTTTCAAAAGCTGATGTCATAGTATTGGCTTCTGTGCGCACTGGGCAGTGAACCCTTGTTTGGTAACAGAAAGACACATATCTCAAGATATGTAAAAAGTATTCAAAAGATAAAAAACTAAAAATTTTTAAAAGAATGCTCAAAACTTTACTGCAAAAACAATAAACCCCAATTATTGTAGAAAATGGACAAAAGACATGAAGTCATTTAAGTGAAGAGGGTATAGTGAAATCAAAGAAGCACTCAAAAATGTATTCAACATCACTAGCCATTAGGAAAATGCAAATTAAGACCACATGGAGATATCAATTCATACCTATTAAAACAACAAAAATAAAAATGGGTGAAAATACAAAACACTGGCAAGGATGTGGAGAAAGTGGATCTCTTTTAAACTGCTGGTGGGAATATAAAATTGTATACCACTCTGCAAAGAACTTTGGCAAAATACTTTAGTTAAAAACTAAACATCCAACTACAGTATGACCCAGCAATTGTATTACTGGACATTTAGTCCAGAAAAATGGAAACTTATTATTACTGGTTCAAAAGTGCATGTGCCTAGCACTTCCAAAGGCCAATATTCAAAATGTCAGTTTAGAGTAAGGAAAGTTTATTGGTGGAGAAGGTGTCAGTTCGAGAAGATGGGGGCATTAGAGGTTCCTGAAATCCATCTTAAGCCAGCCCTGAATTCAAGCTTCTTGTAGGTCAGTGGTTCTCAACCTTCCTAATGCCGCGACCCTTTAATACAGTTCCTCATGTTGTGGTGACCCCCATAACATTATTTTCATTGCTACTTCATAATTTTGCTACTGTTATGAATCGCAATGTAAATATCTGATATGTGTTTTCCGATGGTCTTAGGCGACCCCTGTGAAAGGGTTGTTTGACCCCCAAAGGGGTCACGACCCACAGGTTGCGATCCCTGTTTTAGGTTCAGGGAAGAAAGAATGGGCAAAAGGTGATTAACAGTCACATCTGGGTACCAACAGGTATCCAAGGATAGAATGGAAAATCTATCTCTTTGTTCTCAGTCCACTGACCCCCACTAAACTGAAACTGGTCTTGAGTCTCTTGCAAATCTTTGATAAACGTCATTGTTTTATACATATTTCCCCTTGTCTTCAGGAGGAACACCTCTGTCAGGGGCTGTTCCTCCAAAAACTCAAGCCTCCAGCAGAATTTCTCTAATTAGCATATCTATAACGGGAGCTATTTGCCTGAAAGCTGTGGGGAAAATGCAGGCTAGAATTAAGAGTCAGACCTATCATTTCACTCTGTTACATTTTGTCCACACAAAAACCTTTGTGTGAATCTTCATAAAAGCTTTATTTGTAATAATAAAAACTGGAAACCACTAAAATATCCTTTGATGAGTAAGTGGTTAAACAATTGTGGTATGTCCATTCCAAAGAACTTGACTCATCAATTAAAAAAAAAAAAACTATTGATACACACAGCAACATGGATGGACCTCAGAGCATTATACTGAGTGAAATAAAAAGCCAATCTTAAAAGGTCACATGCAGGGTGATTCCAAATGTATAACACCGTCAAATAACATTGTAGAGATGGAGAATAGATTAATGGTTGTCTGTGTTTAGGAATGGTGGAAGAGAGAGGTGTGGTTATGTATAGTATAAGTGCCTGATAGTTAGCTTTTTTATTGTAATATAAGTGCCTGATATTAAGCTTTTTATTGCTGAGGCATCCACTTCAAATCTGGAATAAACACATTGCCAGCTACTAGATAAAGAGCCAGGCTTTCCCACTCATGAAGTTTCTCTTTTAGAAAGCCCTGATTGAGCTAAATCATTGACCATTTGAGTGACCCTGCTTTTTCTTCTGTAGCATTACTTCTCAAAAGAGTGAATCTGAGAAAACCTCGTCATCCCACCCTCGATTCCAATAAAGACGGAACTCCGGGTCCATGCTCTTTCTCTACCCATGACCTCACCTGGGTGTCTCGTGTGCCCTCCAGGACTTGTGAGTGATAAACCTTGTCTTTTCAAAGTTCCCTGACGGTTGTTGCTGAGGTGTGCCTTATAACCATAATAAGAAACACAAGGGTCATTTGGGCCACACCATTGACTCTGAGAGGAGAAATCCCTGTGGGGGTTTGCCACAATTTGTACAGGTCCCAGTGAGTGCCCCCAGGCATTGCCAGCAGAGGGTATCACAATCATAGGCTGAGACCAACACAAAACAGTGTGACTATTATGCAAGTCTTTATGGTGATGGAACAGTTCTGTCTCTTGATTGTAATTGTGGTTACATGAATTTATACATGTGATAAATACACATACACCAAACCAATATTAATTTCCTGGTTGTGATATTGTACTGTGGTGATGTAAAATGTAAAATGTTTGTAACTTCCTGTTAAAATGTTAAAAGCATACAATCATATTGTATGTATGTTATACCGTGTGGACCAAGAAGGGGCCACATACTGAACCTGACAAGCTCAGGAGAGGCCTGCACGGCGGGCCCTGTAAACTCGGAGACTGAAAGTAACCACAAGGATGGTCTGAACCTAAAAATCCCTAACAAAATGCGGGTCCTGGCAGGTTGTCATGTCCTAGGCCTGTAGTTTCCATGACAAAGATTAATCCTTACCTTAAGTGAGCCTGTCTGTTGCCTTTTTACACCTAAGATAACATACCTTTCAAATGCACAATCTTCTTTTCCAGAGCAGGAGACCCACTACCAGAGCAAGAGACCACAGAACTCTTCATTGTTATATTGCTCCCTACATACCATCTCTATGTGCTGTAATGTTTATTAACTATCCTGTACCCATCAATGTAAAAGAAGTATGTGTTTCTAACTTTTTATCCAATCCCAGAGATTTCCCTGCTTTGCTTCCTGCCTTCCTAATCTACCACCAATGATTTCATGTAATCCCCCTTACCTCTCTGACTTTGATTCTAATGTATAAAATAAGCTGTAAAACTGCTATTCTCCAGAGCATTTTCTCAATCCATTGAGATTTTGCTTCCTGGTAATTGTCAGTTTGGCTCAAATAAACTTTTACAAGACTTTTTCCTAGGCTGGACATACTTTTGTTGGTAACTATAGTAAAGTTAATAGTTAAAAAAAGATTTGTTAAATGTTTGGCAAAATACAGCATAACAGCCTCAATTTATGATTTGGAGACAGAATGGTTCTATATTCTTTTATTTTCTTGTTTAATCTCACAGAAATAAATGTCTTTACCTTTCTGATTATCAATTTCACAGTCTATAAAGTAGATACAATACCATCCATATTACAAGGTTGTTGTGAGGGGAAATAATCCACATAGAAGAGGGGGTCCAATCTTTTGGCTTCTTTGGGCTACATTGGAAGAAGAAGAATTGTCTTGGGCCACACATAAACTACACTAACCCTAACAATAACTGATTAGCTAAAACAAACAAACAAACACATAAAAATGTGCATAATTTTCATAATGTTTTAAGAAAGTTTACAAATTTGTATTGAGCCTCATTCACAGCTGTCCTGGGCTGCATACAGCCCATAGGCCATGGGTTGGACCAGCTTGATATAGAATGTTTAGTTCATTCTACAGATTTACTTTTCCTTGATCTTACTCCATTATGAGATGTCTCATATAAAAGAATTCACAAATTATTTAAAAATATTCTTTATCACGTTTCTTTATTTTAGTTTCTCTCTTTTAGTCTCCATAGCATGGGAACTCTCTCAGCCCTCACCTTTTATGATTCTAGACCCAATAAATCTCACCCAAGACAGGAATTAATTGTGATTTAACAGGGAGCAATGTTAAGAGTTACCACCAGGTGGCAAGCCATCCTCTCTGTTGAAGGATCAATTTGGTCGCAGGGGTAATGGTAATCAGCTATATTTAGATTATGAAGTCTTTCCGGTTTCCTGCTGTGTAGCAATTTCTGGAACAGACCAGTTTCTGGCCCTGAGGTTTTAAATGTGGTCCGATAACGTACTCAGTTAAACTTGGTACATTCGATAAAGAATTTATCAAATATTTATCAAGTTCATGTGACAACTACCATGCAAAGGGCTGGAGACCAGACCCCTATTAAGTGTTCAGGATGTATGACATTTAGGTTATGTGCATGTGTTTATTGCAAGGTGTTTTTCTGTCAGATCCTTCTATATCTCATACAGAGTACTGCAATATAAAATATTGCAAAAAAGTATTTGTTCTCCTTTGGTACCTAACTTCAGTGAATGACCTGGGCAAAACTAAAACGTAAATAAATAAGACTAGGTAGACAAAAGTGATTGAGCTGGATTTCAAGCCAACTGTTGCATTTTCTCAAGACATCTGGGGTCACAGGGTAAACAACTTGTCCAGTTTTCCTGGGACTTTCCCAGTTTTAGATCCAAAAAATCACACATCTAGTGAAATCCTTCAATTCCAGGCAAGCTGGGATGGTCGGTCCCCCTCCCTAGCGATGGCTTTTCTCCTCATTCCAGTCTGAGGGGATTTCAGAATGGGCAACGGGAGTGGATTTCAGAATGACCTGTCTTGTTTGGGGCCTGCCAACTAGGACACCATGTCTAGCTGTCAAGTAGACCTAAAACTACCTTTTGAATCCTGGGACAGTGTTCACAAGCAAATCTGAGACAATAAATAAATAAATAAACAAACATAAAAGCCTCAGAAAATGCAGTGAATTCAGAGGAAGGTCACTCTGAGAAAGTGACATTTGAGCTGAGTCCTGAATGAAGAGGATGCAGCTCTCCAAAATTCTGGAGGACAGCACTGCACACAGAAGATGAGGCAAATACCAAGGTCCTGAGATAGTGAATAATTTAAAGTGTTGGTGAAACCAAAACATGCTCGGTGTGGCTGGAGCAGAGTAAAAGGGAAAGAAAGGTGGGCAGTGAGTGTCAGAATAGGCAGGGCCAGTTCGGGTATGGCCTTGTGGGCCTTGGTAAGGAATTTGGAATTTGTTTTCAGTAAAGAGAAGCACTAGACAACCTTAGGAGGGGAAAGGACACAATCCAGATTGTGTTGTAAAAAGATCACCCTGGCTGCTGTGAAGAGAATGGACTGTGAAGGAGCTAGAGTGAAAGCAGGGAAACCATTCAGGAAGTGCCCGCCGGTTGAATCAAAGACTGGTAAGAGCCATGCAACCATCTGAAGGTACAAGGCATGGTACAAGGACAGAGGGCTGCCAGAGAACAACTCCACAACCAGAATCTCACCCATTTCTCATGTCCCACTTTGTAGCTAAGGAGCAGCTCAGTCACTCAGTCTCTGGCCTCCCAAAGAATCTGTGGTGTGGACCCAGGAAGCCTCCCTGGAAGACAGACACCCAGCACTTAGAACACTACTGTCCACTGCATCGCACCAAAGCAGGCAGAACAGGAGACATGAGTGATGAGATGTGGTAGAAAAATGAAAGAAACAGTAAAACGATGAACACTTTTTAGTGCTCTTCATCCTGAAAGACATACTCACTGCCCAATCTCACTAGCTTTTCTTCTTCTGTCCCACCAAGCAGAAAACAATGGGAAGTTTCCTGCAGAATCTCAGGACACAACAGTTGTACTCCTTGAAATGAATAGGAGTGTGAATGCAGGAGTGGACAGCCTCTCTCAGCACGGTGAGTGCACGTCTCTGAGGTGCCAGGCCATCTGGAGAGAAGTGGGGCCTGCGGTGCATCCCCAGCTGCAGGGCATTGGTGACATCTTTGGTGGCAAAGAGCTCAGACAGAGAGAGTGAACATTTTAGGTCCCCCGAATGGTCATGCTGCCTGCACCTCTGGGAACGCCATTTCACCTTTGGACTGGGCATAGGCATACGGACAGTAATTCTGGAATAAAATTTGGGGGAAATGTAGGTGATGAATTGGTCAGTTGGTGCTAAGGAAAATAACCACATGTTAGTCTTCAGAAATAGCCCCATTCCTTCAAGGCCAAGAAGTAAGAGCAGCCACCAAAAACATGCTTAAATAAGTTAGAAAAATTGTGCAAAGGTGGATTACTAGGCCAAGAGAGTATCGCCTAGATGAGTAATGCTGGGAACAAACGACAGTGGAGCAAAACACAGGAAACCAGGCCCCAGTGTGAGCCTGCAGAATTGTATACATGCACAGCCGGTGAATCAATAATGGGTATGCCACAGTGACTGTGGCAGATTTTCAAGGTAAACAAGTCTCCGGGCTCCGTGGCCAATTGCCTCTGTGCCCAGTGTGTTTGATCTGGAGAACAAGGATAGGAGCAGGGAAAGGCATCTCGTGATAATGACTCATAGCTGTGTTGCTGGCAATGCCTGAGAATGGCAGCAGCTGGAGAGGGTGGGTGAGCTGCCATCCAACCACCTCTGGGAGAACCTCAGTCTAGCCTGGCTAATCACAAGGCATTGTTGACCAGCACTGTTCTCTCCTCCAATGTCAGTGAGGTACAGCCACTTCACATGCAATACTTCAGTCCTAAAGAAAAACATAAAGATGTCTATAAAGATAAGCCTTCCCTTGTCTAATCTTTGGTCAGCCTGAGGTGAAGTTTGTATAAGAAATGAAGAATAAGTGACTGAATCTTTCTCTTTATAGGCCTCTGTCACTGTCAACATGGTCCTAGTTGAAACACCACATGCTGATACCTTTACCATTGTATTTGTCACCACTATATTAACATGTCTTCTTGACTCAACTGTGAGCTGCCTAAGAGCAGAGATGGTATCAAACATTCCTAGAGCCTAGCACTCTACCTGGCATGTAATTGATATGATAACCAAGATTGTTGAATAAATGAATTACTATATTTTGGTTCAACATTTTCTCTGTGTTTCTACCTTTATGCTGCTACCACAGACTGTTCCAAGTGGGGCTTTTCTTCTACCTTGACCCTGAATCAGAAACAGGATGGAGACTTCTTAATAAAAACAAAACTCAGAACCTCCAAACTGGACAGTAGATCAAGAATCTCCACATGAGGTATGAGTAGCTGGGCCATAAGGTTGCACCTTTATTCAGACACTTTGGTCTTTTTTCTCTGCTTGCCTAACTGTGAAAAAAACTCTTTATACTTGGCATCACAGCTGAAACAGCTGAGACATGCAATTTTTACTTCAGGAAAGACTGGGCAATGATACTTTAAGCATCAGGACTTTTTTTTTAATTTATGAAAGAAAGAGTCTTACAGATCTCTACTTGTCCATAACTGTTTTATTTAGTATTTCTTGACCTAACAAAACTCATACAATGAAAAATCTACTGTAAGTTCTTCAATAATTTTGGGAAAGGGGTAGTTCCCTGGCTGGGAATCGAACCTAGGCCACGGTGTTGAGAGCACTGAAGCCTAGCCACTACACCACCAGAGAACCTCCCTCTTCAATGATTTTAAATATATTTGTGTGTTATTCTGAGGTTGAGGTACAACATTCTAAGAAAGAGAAGGTAACTTGGCTACAAGTTTGATCCCAAACTCAGGAGAACCCCATTCATCTAAGACCCTGGGAAAATGACAGAGCTTTGCCATTTTAATCTCTTAACTCTTCCTTCTTCAATACCAGCTTTGAGTCTCCCCACCCATCGAGATCCCCAGAAGAAACATTTGATAACTCCAATAGGTCTTAGGGGCTAAATGTCAGCTCAAAGGTCTTTGACTAATAAAAAAACAAAACTAAACTAAAGGTGGAGGACCTTTCATGTATAGGAGAGTTCCATATCCTTAAGAATCCAAAAGAATCCTGGATGTTACCAGCACGTCCATGAGAGTCCTCTGGCTCTATCATTTGTCATTTTGTAAACTACAATCTGTTTTGATTTTGACCCCAGGTTTGCCTGTGATCCAGATGTTACCCTTGGTCCATTCTATGTTATTATACAATCTCTCATTAAAACTTGTGGTGTATTGGCCAATGTTTAGTTTCAAAGAATAGAACTCACCCTAGCTAGCTTATGCAGAAAGGATTTAATACAGAATATCTTAAAACTTATAGCATTATTGGAAGACTTGAAGACACGGAGTCTAGAAGATTGAGAGTTCAGGAACATCTCCCAAATGCACACTGAGGAAGTAAGCCGTAGGGGCTCTGCTTCTTCGGGAAACTGCCATCCCACCCCTTCTCTTGAACTCCTGCTACAATCCTCAGAGCAAAATGAGTCTTCTTATCTTGCCACCTCCCTGACTTAACTCAGTTCTGAATTCAAATGTCATTGAGTGCTTATGACCAGTAGATGGACATCAAATTCAGAACCCCAGATACAGTAGGAAATGTAGTTTTTAGGTTTCTTGCCTCTACACATAGGAAGGTACACTAGAAGAGTCTGGAACCAATGGGGAAGGACATGACCCACAGCATTCATACCTGGCCACATTTCGTCTTGGCTTTACCCGCATTGGAAAATCTAGGTTCTCTGGGATCTTGTTAATCCAGTGTGAGCTATGGACCAACATCACCAGCACCACCTGTTAGAAATGCAGGATCTCAGGCCTCATCCCTACTTAATTAGAATCCGCATTTTAACAAGGCCTTCAGGTAATTTGTATGAATATTAGAGCTGGAGAGATGTTGGTCAGACAATGGTTTTCAAAACTTGGCTTTACATTGGAATAACTGAAGGAGATTTTTAAAATTTTGATGCTTCCTATCTCCAGAGATTCTGATTTTTTTGGTCAGGAGTACAGTCTGATCATCAGAATTTTTAAAATCTATTATGCAGCAAAAATAGAGAACTACTATCCTAGGGAAAAAAAAAAAAGAAGAAACACAGCTTTGTGCTTTGTGTGTTGGCCACAGTGCTAAGCATCACACAGGTCTTACTGAGATTGAATACTAGTACCCTTTCTCTTAGACTGCTAAGGATTTCAAGCAATCATAAAGTCAGGTTACTGTTCCAAGGACTTGCTTTTTAGTTGGAGAGACCATGAAAAAAGAATGGGGCTAACTATTAAAATTTCCAAAATTCCATGAGAAGTGAATTTCAAGACAAAGCGAGTCACACCCTTTTCTTAAAATCTCCTGCTTAGATATTTAGTACTTTACATTAAACGGCCACAGACGTGAATTGGATATTGATGAGGTAATGTTTCTTAAGGAGCATAAATACTTTCGTACTGGTCATATTTATAAAAATATGCACTGCACAAGCAATTAAGACTTGCATTAGAACAAATTTTTGTTATGATGATACAAAACATATTGGGCTCCATATCTTGGGGAGTGGTCCATTGCATTCTAAAGCAGTTGAACCCTTGATTTAATTCCAAGATAGACTCATAGTATAACAACAAAAAAATATAAACATAATGGCATTCAAAAATGCATGTTGGGAGTTCCCTGGTGGTGTAGTGGCTTAAGGCTTCGGCGCTGGCGCTGTCAGCACTGCGGCCTGGGTTCGATTCCCCACCAGGGAACTACCCAAAAAAAAAAAAAAAAAAAAAAAAAAAAAAGGGCATGTTATAAGTTTCTGTGCAGGTACATCAAAACAGTGCATCTAGGGTAGATGCTCATAAATATTTGGTGGTTCCGGTACAATTGATAAAGCTACATAGATGAAGTGTTGTTCATTTCCCAAACTGTGTATGCATTCCCTTACTACCTCTCTGGCATTAATATCATCATGGCTTCTACAGTTCATAATGAGGCCATTTTTGATTAGATGATTTAAGTGGCCCCACCCCTTGTCAATCCCCTCTGTATACATTGTTAGTACCCAGAATGAGAAAAGTTAACATTTCACAATGGACCATGATGGATGAGTTAGTGTATTGTGTAAAATGAACAAGTAGTATCAAAATCAATTTGGGAACTGGTTACCAGGCATTATTTTGTGACAGAAACCTGGCTTCCAAAAGAGTTCTATCATTGGCATCTCTAGATGAGGAAAGATCGAAATAAAAAGTGTGATTTCAGAATGGGAAGGGAGGAGAAAAGTAACATTTAGGGGATGTTTAATAGATGAAACCATAAAATAACAATAGAAGTCTTGATGAGTCTGAGATTTAGAGTCTGCGTAGGTCTAACCAAATCACTATGGCTGAAAATATTCTCTGCCCTCATCTGGACCCATAGAATATGACACAGGTTCCCTGGCTGTGCATCACCTACCTTTCCCCATTATACCTTGACACCCCCAAATCTCCTTTCATGCTCTGTATTCAGCCACTTGAACATTAAGCCATTGGTGGTTGCCTTCCTGCTAGTGCCTGGTAGCCAGCAATTCACTTCCCATTTCTATGCTGTCATTCTATTGAGTTTTTAAATAATTAAACTTAAAGCTTTTAGTGTTTGAAGAATGAAGAAAGTCTTTGGGAAAGAGATTTTAGAGGCAAAACAAAATTGCATGCAAACTAAAGCTGGTTTAATGGGTTTAAGAGAAGGACCTTGTTCATTTTGCATACTACCTTGGCTGTACCTGAGTTAGGTATTTAGCTAGGGCTTGACCCTGTGGACATCAGCTTGCAGAGAGAGATAGGCAGCCTAAGAGGAACGTTAGTGCAAGTGGCCAAGGAGCCTGGCAGGGTGGGCCCAACTCCACAGTCCATCTGGGTGTGATAGTTAATTTTATGTGTCAACTTGGTTATGCCGTTGCACCCAGTTTCTTTTAAACACCAGTCTAGATGTCACTGTGAATATATTTTAGATGAAATCAATATTTAAAGCAGTAGATTTTGAATAAAACAGATTACCGTCCATAATGTGGGTGGGCCTCATCCAATCAGGAAGGCCTTAAGATAAAAGGCTAAGGTCTCCCAAGGAAGACTGAGTTCTGCCTCCACGCTGCCTTCAGACTTGAGGCTGTAACATCAACTCTTCCCTGGGTCTCCAGCCTGCTGAAAACAAACTTGCCATGGTCTCCAGACTTGTCAGCCTCCACAATCACATCAGCCAATTCCCTAAACTAACTCTCTGTTCCTCTCTCTCTCTCCCTCTCTCTCTCAGTATATATTACATAATAAGATATATGAAGGCTGTCCAGAAAAAATCCAGCCATAAATGCCTCTCTATTTTTCACATTACATGGCCGGGTACTTTCCAGACAGCCCTTCACACCAAGGACACTGTCGTCGGAATTCTAGAACAAATCCAGGCAAATACCTCTCGTTCAAGTTTTTCATTTATTCATTTATCATTTAACCAATATTTACTGAGAGCCTACTACATGCCCAGTGGTACACAGGTGATGAGGAGACAGCAGTTAACCTGAGGGGCCATACCCGGGCTGGACAGCCCTGACTCGCTGTGCTTTAAGAGAATGGACACTGTGCTGTCAAGGAGGAACCAATGTGCAGAAGTTAGAAAGTCAAATAGACAAAAATGTAGAGCCAAATGACCTTTGGGTCAGAAGGGACTGTCAAAATTATCCTTCTACTTCTTTATTTTCTTTCTACCAATGTTGTTTGTATTATATATACCCAAGAAAAAAGACACTTACTGACTCATGAGCAATAGCTTGAACACTGAATTATTTTTATAGTTCTAAATCAGCACTGATTCAAGTTCTTTTCACCAGCCTTCTCTATGATTAACTGTATTAATTTTTAAGGAAATTAATGGGAATTATTCAGTAACCATAGGATAGAGGGGGAAGGTAAGTGTTTAGTTTTCATATCATATATATGCAAAGATAACTTATCTTTCTGATACCATTAGTGTCTTGGCTTATCAAAATAAATGTACAAGTGATTGGAAGAGAAGAGGCAGGGAGGAAAAGAAGGAGAAAAGAAATAGAGGCAAAGAAAGAGGTAAGTCAGTATGATTGTGGGCAAAGCAAGATTGGAATTTAATAATGCTATCTCCTGGGCCTCTCATAACCACTGTGCCAAAGGTTAGAGATCTTACTGAAAACTGATGAGTAATTTTTCAAATTTCAGCAACTACATTTCAGAATGTGAAAGCCAGGAATCATGCAACATGCCCAAAGAAGCATCAAAATTATAAATGAAAGAAAGACATATTACAATTTTTGTATTTACATTTTGGCTCTTGAGAGAATAAAAAGCCTTAGAACTGGAGGCACCAGAAAAGCCATCTTAAAACTGGTATTTAGGTAAAAACTTACTTTATTGTGTGCTTAAAGATAACCAAGGAAGGAAATTCCACAGCTTCCTGGATAAATCACTTCAGTGTTTTAATAGTTTCCTTAACTTTTCCTAAATCTACTCTCCTGCGTTTATTTAATATATTTTGGTTTTATGATGGGAAGTGTTAAATATTCTATATTTTCACAATCCAGAATTATAGTGCAACAATCCTCGGTGGGCAACATGAGCCTCTCAAATAAGTGGAGTTTATGTGAGTTGGTACAGTGTTTGTATGATGCTCTGTCCCTCCTCCATCAATTTGTCTTCCAAAGCAGAGACTCATGCTTTCATTGCTTTTATACCCCACAAGGTACATCTCTTCTCAAGATCTAGGTCCAGTCCCTAATTCCTTTCCTTTCCTGTTCACTCCAGAAAAATATAGGTGTCACCTAAATCATATGCCTGAGAACCTGCCTTGACTTCCAGCATTCCTGAGTTGGGTGTTGCCTATCAAGTCCCTCTGGAATCTTCATTTTCTCATATTTAGTGCATAGTATTTAGGGCTTAGTAAGACATCTTGGTTGATTGAAGAGAAGTCTTCTTTGGGTACTTTGAGAATGGGTGTGGAGTTAGTTGTTGACTGAGCTGGGTGTTAATGGCAGGACACTTAGGGGAGGTGGGAAGATGAAAGCTCCTTCTGTGTACTAAGTCCCATGCCAGGCCCTAGGGAGCTAGTTATGAAAGATACTGCATCTGCCCTAAGGAATTCACAGTTGATTGGGAGGTAGGTAATTAAACAGGTGATTAAAATGCCTTACGGTAAGTGCTGCACTAGATGTGAGGGTGGGTTTTTACGAAAACTGAAAGAGGGGAACCAAAATTACCTAGAGGAGATGGGGGTGGAGTCAAGGAAGGCTTCTTGTAGGAGGCACCATGAAGATTATGTTTTATTTTTAACTTAAAAAATACACAGGTAACATAGGCTCATTATAAAAAAAAAATTAGAGTGAATTAAGAAAGGACACTGAAGATAAACATAAACACCTTTTTGAAAAGGTTCTAAATTATACCAAGTTAGAGTGAGTTATGACACTAAGTGTATGATCACTCCCTTGTCCACAGTGCTGTCCTGGGATGCCAGGCTTGGTGACAAGTGCTTGAAAATGCTGATGTAGTGCCATGCTGAGATTAATGCTGGGCAATGCGGCAGGGCTCCTGGGAAGGCAAGAGGAGGAAGACTCGGATTCCAGGCCATGGCCTTTAGAGGAGCCTGCCTCCATCTTCTGATGGTTGGTAACAAACACTACCCAACCAGTGAAGACCTTGAGGGGTTCTTCTGTTTAGGGTGTGCCTTGGGCCCTATTTTACTTTTAATTTCTTCTACCCCCTAAGTACCAAAGGTACTACATGCCCCAACTACATGAAGAATACTGTATGCAAAAGCTGATATAAATCAGGTGTTCCTCCAAAGAGCTACCAATTTTGCTGGAAACATATAAATTAAACACTGTATGTTCCCAAAGACAAGGATACTTTCTGAGGATGAAAGTTCAGTGCCTAACACATCAGCCACAGCCTAGGCATATAAAATATTTGTTGAAGAATTGAATAAATATATAAAACATGTAGAAAATACTGAGTGAGTTTACATTGCATCCTACCTATTGTGTGATAGATCACAAGGGCAATAGTAACTTTCTGTTGTTTAATTTTATTTATTTATTTATTTATTTATTTATTTATTTATTTATTAACATTGTATTAGTTGATATCCTATGATGGTTCCTAATTCAAAAGACACAAAAGATAACATTTAAAAGTTTCTCTCCTAATCATACATTTCTATTAATATATTAAAAACCATTGAAATATGCACATTAAATAGGTGGATTGTATTTCATGTGAACTATATCTCAATAAAGCTGGCTAAAAAAGGGAAAGTCTTTCTTCCATTCTCTTACCCTCGTGCCTTGGCCACTGTATTTGTTTTCCCAGAGGCAACCCTGTGACCTGTTTTTTTCTTCTGGAGTGATACAGATATAGATATAGATATGGCCTAATAATTAAATTCGTGAACTTGCCACCATGTGCTTACATTGGCAGCACTGTACAAACAACTCGGTAAGGTTTTATAACCTTGGTATGTTTGTGTCTCACAGTTGTATTTGTGTCGACGTGTGGAGGTGTCTTGCTGGGTGGCATTCATTATTGTTGTTGTGTGTTTTTGTATGCCATCATGAAAATGTCAGGACTTGAATTAGAGCAACAAACAAACATTAAATTTCTTGTGAAACTTGGAAAGACTGGAAGTGAAATCAGGGACATGTTAGTCCAAGTTAATGGGGATAATGACATGAAGAAAATGGCAGTGTACAAATGGATTAAATATTTTTCTGAGGGGAAAGAAAGCATCACTGATGAAGAGAGGTCAGGCGGCCAGTAATAACCAGAACTGATGAAAACATTGCAAAAATCCAATAAATTGAACTGTGCATCAAAATCATTGGTTGATTGTGAGAAGCATAGCATACCAAGTAAACATTGATAGAGAAACAGAAAAATCTTAGCTGAAAATCTTGGCATGAGAAAGGTGTGTGCAAAAATGTTCCCGAAGGAGCTCACCAATGAACAAAAGCAAAGGAGAATTGAAGTTTGCCAAGACCTTTTGGAGAGGCAAGACAATATTTTAGGCCATATTATCACTGGTGATGAAACATGGGTGTACCAATATGACCCTGAAACAAAGGATTTAAGTACACAATGAAAGTCAGCCAATTCTCCAGGACCAAAAATGTTCCATCAGTTTAAATCAAGAGTCAAAACGATGTTGCTAACCTTTTTTGATAGCAGAGGGATTGTTCATAATGAATTTGTACCAACTAGACAAACAGTCAACCAAGTTTACTACTTGGAAGTGCCGAAAAGGTGGCATGAAAAAATTAGATGAAGATGACCTAAAGTTTTTGCCAACAACTCATGGCTCTTGCATCACAACAATGCACCAGCTCACATGGCACTGTCTGTGAGAGTTTTTAGCCAGTAAACAAATAACTGTATTGGAACACCCTACTCATCTGATCTGTCCCCCAATTATTTTTTTCTTTACCCAAACATAAAGGAAATACTGAAAAGAAGACATTTTCATGAAATTCGGGTAATACAATGACAGCTCTGATGACCATTCCAGAAAAAAAGAGTTCCAAAATTGCTTTGACAGGTGGACTAGGCACTGGCATCAGTGCAGAGCTTTCCAAGGGGAGTACTTTGAAGGTAACCATAGCACTTTTTTTAGGATGAGTTCACAAACTTAATTGTCAGAACTCGTACACTTTTCTTCTTTACCCTCTTTTTAATAAAATCTGAGGGCACGGTCCTAAAAGAAATAGAGGCCATAGCCTAGAGAGGGAATGAGTTCATCTACTAGGATAGTAAATATAATAGCCCCTGTGCTCACAGGCAGGCAACAGAGCAGTGAGTGAAGTTGGGGCTGTGTTGGAGTAAGGGTGGGAAATGCAGTAAATCAAAGACTACAAGGAAGCCTAGAGCTTACTTTTGACACACCTGTCTCTGGCCTATTGCCACCAAAAATGGTGACCATTGTCAACCAATGGTGGGTGGTGCCAATTCAACACCAACAGGAATCTCCATTTGGGGGTATGGTGAAGAGGAAAACTTTATTCAGTGCAACAGCTCAATTGTAATATAGCACAACTGTGAGAACAGCAGGGCTTTGGAAAGCTCAATAGTGTTACAGCTCAATTATGAAACAGCACAGCTGTGAAAAAGCATGGCTGTAAGGCAGCCCTGGGGTGAGGCCCCTCTCTAGCTAGACAGCCCTGTTCTGTTCTTATCTGGTCTGCTCCACCTGCTCTGGTCAAGTCTGCTCTGCTCTGTTCCAATGGGATGTCTGATGTTTCAGCTCCAGCCAGGAAAAATAAAGTCTTCAGTCTTTGGTGGAAAGAGAAAGTGCACTCTCTGAGGCAGAGAAGAGCTGGCTTACAAAGTCAGAAGTTTCTGCCCCTGGTCTCTGATTGATCCATCCTCATGCAAATAAGGACACTGAATCCTTGCAGTTTGATTGGTCCATAAAGCACTGTCCTGATTGGTCAGAATGGAGCCACTCTGATTGGTTAATGAAGATGCAAATGAAAGCTATAGCTGCACAGCTCCAATTGGATGTGGGAACCCTCAGTCCTACTGGTTGAAATATAATTCCAGGAACTCCTGTATAAGGTCTGGTTCCAATGGCAGGCACGCAATGTGGGAAGGCAGTTCAGTGCAGGAGGCAGGCAGTTCAGTGAAGACTTCTCCCTGAAGCATTGTTTGTGTCTGAGGCCCTGTGTAGAAATGGCTGCTGGGCTCTTATTTATTTATTTGTGTGTTTATTTAATTTTATTTGAGTCCAGTTAGCCACCAGGAGCCCTTCTTAGTAGGAATCTTCTTTCTCGGTGTCCACACCAAGATATCACTATTTGCCCAGGGCTTTCCTTGTTTTCAAACAGAAACTCCCAAGTTTTAGAAAGTCCCTCAGTCCCAAAATTGTCAAATCGTTGTGGTGGGTTGATCTGTTTCCCTCTTCAGGGGATGCTGAGTTTTATTTTGTCTTCTCTAGATAGAAGTTTGATTTACTCTTAAATGTTCCAGGGTGGAGAGAGAGAGAGACAATAGAAAACACAGAATGTAGAGGTCCATTTGGTGTAATCTTCATCTTCATTTTCATCTCCATCATCAGTGGAGAGAGCAGTATACTTCCATGAAGAAGTGAAACTTGAAGGTTGGATTTTCTTTAGGTTTCTTTGGCTCAGGTGAGAATCAGAGGTCTTGATTCCTTTTGTCATCTTTTCTGTCTGACTCCTTCCAGTGGTCTTCATTCCTTCCATCTCCTGGACCGTGACTGGAGTTCCCATTTTGGACTTTTGAGACTTTCACTCTGTCTACTTTATTTTCATCTTTTCTTTCTGGTCCTTCCTAGATGGTTGAGCTGGAACTACTTTCCTCCTTCTTTTTGTAGGATATTGCTACTTTGCGTCTGAGCTCTGAGATTGAGCAGATGGTTAGAACTTCACTTCACCCAAGCATTCTCCCTTGGAGAGGTTAACAATTTTAGAGGCTGTTCAGGTTTGGGAGACTTAGAAGATGGAGAGTGACAGTCTTCCTCCTAATTGAATGTTTCATTTTTCCAGAGACTCCTCATTCTCTCTCCTTCATGGATTTCTGCCAAATGTGACTGAGGTTCCAGTCTGTAATGACTCACTTTCTGTCTTTTACTGTCCCCAGTCCTGAGTTTCTTCACTTTGTCAGCTTGGTTATCTCTCCTGAGGCTGGAATTCTAGTTTTTGTTTATCTAACTGATGCTGCAATTTCTCCTATTCCTTCCATAGCCACACTTCTACTTCTCATTCTCTAGCTGCTATGTCTATAGGTTTTGCCCTTCCACAGAGAATGGCTGGTTGAATGGATTATGAGGTCCTAGCAGAGGAATCATCTTCTTTAGGATTACTCTGAGGCTTTAGATTTAGTCTGGGTCTTTGGGGGGAACCCCTGTCATCATGCCTATAATAATCTCTGAAGCTCCATGACCAGTCATCCCATCTGTCATATCTAACTTCATAGCTTGCCCTCCTCTGTGGTCATCATTTCTATAGTGCCTACTATCAAATGTTCTTATGTCACTGTCTATCCTGAAATCATAGCCTCTGTCATCATAACAGTCCTGACTCCCATGTCAACACATATCCCAGTGTAGGCCATCAAAATACCCATCTCAATACCCACCATGATATGGGTCTGAATCATAATGATCTCAAAACTTGCTCCAAAGCTATCATTACCTCTCCTGGGCATGTAGTCATAAAACTGTGTGTGGTAGGATGGGTCCTCCAGTCTATCTGCTCTGTCAAAATCTCAATTTCTACCTCAGTCAAAAGAATGATCATTCCTATCTTTATCCTGTGATTGATCAGTAATGTCTACCCCAAATTCTCCTGTTACCTTGGTAATCTTCATTTGAAACGGAGGGCACTGAGCAAGGTAATCTAACTTAGGTCCTTAAAGTCAGCATAACTCAAATCTTTCAATGTCCTTGGATTGCTGGGTTCACTTGGTAAACAAATGTCACTG
This sequence comes from Lyroderma lyra, assembly GCA_004026885.1. Lineage (NCBI taxonomy): Eukaryota > Metazoa > Chordata > Mammalia > Chiroptera > Megadermatidae > Lyroderma > Lyroderma lyra. Next base: position 3,572 of record PVJL010013951.1, on the reverse strand, counting down.
GTATTTAATCCTCCAGTCTAAAGAATTCCTTAATGGAGTCTTCTGTCACATCATAGGACAGGTTCCATAGAAAAGCAGTATGGGCTGGTGATTTTGAAGACAGCTCTGGTCAATGTTGGGTTCCTGAGCAGCCCATGGGGCAGTGATCAGGATGGACAAGGAGGGAATGGTCGATGGAAAGAATGCAATATGTGTGCTCATCAGTACTGTGCCAAGTGGTTGAAACATCAGGTCATCTGCTTCATCAGCCCAGATGACTAGTTTGGGAACATGGGTGCTCTCTCCACCAGTCCTCAGCCAGAAAGTTTGTTAGGGAAAGAGTCTTCTTATCCTCTTTTTCTGGCCGAGGCTGCCATGGTTGAAGAGGGAGAGTGGTTGACCCACTTAAGATTATGAAATGTTCCTCTTTATTTATACTAATCTTTCTTGCCTTAAAATTGACTTTATCACAGATTGGGAGGAAATACTTGCAAAAGCATGCCTGATAAGGGCTGTTATCCAAAATATACAAAAAAAAAAAACTCTTAAAACACAACAATAAGAATGAAGCACTCAGTCAAAAAATGGGCAAAACACATAACAGATGCCTTACTAAAGAAGATATACACTTGGCAAATAAGTATATAACAACATCCTGCACATAATATGTCAACAGGTAAATGCAAATTAAACCACAATAAAATACCACTACCCACCTATATTTAAAATTCAGAACACTGACACCACCAAATGCTGGTAAGGACGTGGAGCAACAGAAATACAACCATTACTTGTGAGAATGTGAAATGGTAGAGCCACTTTAGAAGACAATTTTCTGGTTTCTTATGAAACCAAACATACACTTTTCATAAGGTCCTGCAGTTATGTTCTTTGGTATTTATCTAAAGCAATTGAAAACTTGTAACCACACCAAAATCTGTCCAGGGATGTTTGTAGTAGCTTTATTCCTAATTGCCAAAACTTGGAAGCAACCAAGATGTCCTGCAGTAGGTGAATAAATAAACTGTGATATGTCTAGAGTCTAAACAATGGAACATTGCTAAAAGAAAACAAGCTATTTATCAAACCATGAAACAACATGGAGAAGACAAATGCTGTTAGGATATTAATCATAATTACTTGTAGCCCTTGTCTGATATCTCCAATATCTCAATCTCCCATTAATCTAATCTACTTCTATATTTTTCTTCTGATTTTTTGTCACTTAGTTCTATGTATTGATATGACTTGTAAATTTTGCTCAAATGCATGTATGTTTTAAACAGTGTATATGAATAATTGTAGGAGTTTTACATGATATTTTTCTTCTCCAGAAATAATTTAATTTATTTCTGGAAGAAAGAGGTGGTGCAGATCACCCTAATCTAAATAGGGAATGTAGTACTTTGAGGCTTGGTTTTAGGTTTCATGAGGCTAATTTATTTCTACTTTGTCCTTACTCTTATCTACAGTCTGCCTGGAGTCTTGACTGAAAACCTGGGAGTATTTTTCAGAGCTCTGACTACTTGCTGGGCTTCCAGTTTTGGACTTTTCAGAAAGAGGCAATTTCTCTTTCTAGCCTCTTACCTGTCTCTTTCTACTTGGGCTTTTGATCTCTCACCTGAATGGCTTAGGAGTCAGTAAGTGCCTTGATGGGAAAAGCTAGGTGAAGTATCAGGTCACTTTTCAATAATTCTCTTTTCTCTGGGCTCTCTGAGCCCTTCCACTCATGGACTTCTTGCTAGCCCTGAACTCCAAAGTGAGCCCATTTTTGTTTTGGTAGACCTGTGAGGCACTAAGCTGCATCTTTCTGCTTGGCTTTCAGGTCCTGCACTTTTTGCTTATAATTCAGCAAATGTTTCACAGGGAGCAATGATGGAGAGTGTTATTCTGATCTCATCATAATTTCTTTCCTTCCCATTTTTAGCCTCTCAAATCCTGGATGCCTTGACTGCTTTTTGATACTGTCAAAGATTTGTGTGTCTTTTTAAAAAAATATAATTTTACAGTCATTCTCAGTGAGATATTTGGCCTAAAACCACCTCTTATGTCAAAGCTTGGAAGCACTGCTTCCAGCCCAAATATTGACAGTGAAGATATTTTTCAGTCTGACTCACTTATAAAATTACATACTGTGTAAGGATTTGATTCTTTCACCACTTTCTTTGAACTATATGGAACACTGGCTTTCAGAGGACAACATATCTTTTGGCAGGAATGAAATTTTCATACATAAATATGCTACTTTTTTTTACAGTTAAAGTAATATTACTTGGTGCTAATTTGATAGACAAAAATGCAAGTTTGGGCCTGAAATGCCTAAGAGGTTTTGCCAGATAATCCTACAATTATATTTAATTTAAAAAAATTATCCAAATGTAAACATAAAATTTTTTAAAAAGTCTTATTCTGTACTTGCTGACCATGAAGACTATATTGGCAGTACCCATGTAAGAAGTATTGTATTTTGCCATGTATAATGTACACCCACATTTTTGGCCCAAACTTTCAAAGCAAAAATATTTTGTTTTAACTTTTTAATTCAAATTTTTATTTGTTTATATTTAGGGGTTTTTTTGTATTATAGAGAAATCTTAGCATTTATTTTTTAACATATAGCATAAGAAATTTTATATGACAAATAATTACAAAACATAAGAACAGATACAAAGTACAAAAAATTTTATGTATAAAATTTGTTTATATAAAAGCAAAACAGAAAAACTGATTATTGTATTCCAGGGTATAACTTTACATATGGATATCATTATTGATTTCTAGAGTTACACTTTTAACTCATAAACATAAATAAAAGAATTATTAACTGGTTTATTTTCAGATTGTATAAACCTTTTGCCTTTTGCTAAATAAAAGAAACAAAAATATTTATATAGATACAGAATTAGTACTACCAATGTATAATGTGCAGCTTAATTTTTCCCTCACAAATTTGGAGAAAAAAGTGAGGATTATACATGGCAAAATACAGTAATTTTGTCCATGGTTAGTGATATAAAATATACTTGTCATGTTTACTTATCACTACCTGGTTGTTTAGATTTTTTAAATGTCAAATTGTGTAAATATTTCCTACAGAGAATAGAGGCATAATATTATAAAAAAATGGAACTGAAGTAACCAAAGGGAGTCCATAGTACAAATGATCCAAGAAAGTACCTGGTGCAAGTGACCACTAGGAGTCCCCGGAGAAAGTGACCTCCCAGCACAAGTGGCCCAAGAATATGTGGTACAAGTTACCACAGAAGACACCATGAGACTTAGGAAGAAGCAGATTGTCTCAGAGCACACAGCAAGTTACTTGGAATTCCAAAATTAGTGCTAATTAGTACATCCATTTCTTCCTATGCTGGAAGAATTGCATAAAACTGGAAGAATAAAACTACCCCTATAGAGGAAATGAAAGCAATGAAGCTCTTGAGTAAGAGTTTGTTGGAGTTCCCTGGTGGTATAGTGGCTTAAGGCTTTGGCGCTGGTGCTGTCAACACTGCAGCCTGGGTTCAATTCCCAGCCAGGAAACTACCCACATACAAAAAAAAAAAAAAAAAAAAAAAAAAAAAAAAAAAAAAAAAAAA
>PVJL010013950.1:17078-29237 GCA_004026885.1 Lyroderma lyra | reverse complement strand
ACTGGGAGCACCGCCCAGCACCCCCACACACTGGGCGGACGGCCCACGGTTTCCCCTTCCCCTTTCACACTGAGAGCACCTCCTTGCACCCTGACCAGACCGGGAGCACTCAGTCACCAACCCAGTCACTTCCCCTCTGGCTGGCAGGGGCGTTCATGACACAGCACCCCCGAACCATTTGCTCTAATCCTCACCGTCAGAGTTTGAATCAGCAAGCATTTGCCGAGACCTCCTAAAAGTTAGCACCGTGTAGAAGGACGCGGGAGACGGGGCTTGAGAAAGGCCCTTTGACGCTCCCGTGTGCAGCTCTTTTGCTCCCCGTGGTCCCAAGGCCTCTTTAGAGGTTGGCGGGCTGTTGTGTCATTTCAACCAGTTCCCCTGGGCTGGCACCCAGACATGAACTTGAGGAGATGTGCATCAACTTTTCTGGGTGGAACCCAGCAGCTCCAGGCCAGGGGTGCAGGCTGGCAGCTCAGAGACAGGACTGCCAAGAGCAGGACGGAGGGGTCTGACGGAAAACGAAGGAGCGAACAGCATAGCTAGGTGGGGCAAGGGGGCCATGAGGAGGCAGGACCTGTGGCCAAGGGGGCTTGTGAACAGCACAGAGGTGGGTGGGTAGACCTCCTGACACTGCCCTGAGGACCCGAGTGTCCGATTTGGGCAGCAGTTGGAAGGTGCCAGGCCTTCTGAAACATGTGGATGCAATGGAGAGCTGGTGCCAACTTCTGGCCAAGGCAGCCGGCACACACCCAGCTGAGCCCAGGACTGCAGGGTGGCAGATGCGAGCATGGATAGGTTACATCATGCCTTCTGCCTATTGCTTCTGAGTGCAAAGGGGAGGTCGCAGTCTGCATAGCTGTGACTGGATATTCTTACACCACTTGAAACACTACAGGTAAACCTCTACGTGCCCCTGAGCTGCCCAATCCCACAGAGGTGAGTGTCCTATGGGCACCACATGGGTCTGTGCATGTACCTGGATGTTTGTCCACACATTTACATGCATGTGGACAACACTGCACCCAAGACCCATGTGCGCGAGTCACACATTCCAACAGCAATGTCATGAGCACATGTAGCACGTCACACACAGTCCCTGTGCAAGTAGAGAAGCAGTGGCAGCCTGGCTGCCCACCAGTATGCCCGTGTCAGTCCTCTCGGCTGCCACAGCAGAGCACCACAGACTTCAACAGCAGAAGTCTATTTCCTCACAGCCCTGCAGGCTCGAACTCTGAGATCAAGGTGTCAGCAGGGCTGGTTTCTCCCAAGGCTTGTGGATGGTCACCTTCTTGCTGTGTCCTCACATGGTCGCCCCTCTGGCCATATCTGTCCTAATCTCCCCTTGTTATAAGAACACCAATCACATTGGATCAGGACCCACTCATATGAACTCACTTTTACTTACTATAAGCACAGCTGGAGGTACCAGGGTTAAGACTCAGAATATGAATTTGTAGGGGGTGGACACAATCCAGCTCAGAAGTGCGTGTGCTCACTTATGGCCTGCACCAATTAGGGATCGATTTGGCTGTGACAGGAACTGAAAACAAGGTTAGCAGTGTAGGCCTCTCTCACATCAGAGCACAGAGCTGGGGCTGGCTGGGGCTGCCAGCAGCTCTGCTTCCCGAAGTCCCCAGGGACCTGCTGGTGGCTCCCTCATACCTGACCAGTGTTCACTAGGTCTCCTGATGGATGCTGCGGTTCCAGCCATCACAGCTGAATCCCCAGCATTAGGAAGCTTGAAAGAACAAAGAAGAGGCAAAGAGCACCCACCTGCTATCTTTCAATTATTACTTTATCTGAAAAATGGTATCTCACTGTTGTTTCAAATTGCAACTAGTGAAATTGGCCATCGTTTGATTTTTATTGTCTATTTGTAGTTTTCCATCTTAGAATTTCTTAAATAGCTCTTCTTAGAATTGTCAGTTTTCCTCTTGGGTTGATTTGGCTTTTCAGAACCCATTTGTAGGACGGCTTACATATTCTTGTATTAATCTTTTGTCTTTTTTTAATATGTTGCAAAATTTTTCTCTTTGTCATGTTTCTCATTTGTTTATGGCATCTTTTGTCATGAAGAAGACTTTCAGTTTCATATTACAACTGTGTAAGTCCTTTCTCTGGTATCTATGGTTTATTTTTAATTGGTGTTCTTTAAAGCACTGTGTGCTCCAAGGTCGTTATGATATTCTCCCACATTTCCTTAATACCTTAATTTTTGTTTGTTTGTTTCTTTCTTATGTTTAAGTCTTTGATTGACCTGAAATTTAGGTTTTTTTTTTTTGCTTTTTGGTATGTGGGTAGCTCCCTGGCTGGGAATCGAACCCAGGCCACAGCGCTGACAGCACCAAAGCCTTAGCCACTACACCACCAGGGAACTCCTGAAATTTACTTTTTGAAAGCCATGAAATAAGGATCTAATGTTTTATTTTTCTCCTGAAAATGGTTCATCAGTCTTGGCCCATTTATCTCCCGCTCTGTCCTGACCTCCCCCTGCTGGTCTTGCCCTATGGACACTGACCCTACAGGCTTCATTTCCCCACGTCACCATATCACCTGGCTTCCAGGTGGCTCAGTCCAAGGAAGACACCGGAAGGAGATTGCAGGGCAGGGCGAAGTACAGTCCCGCCCATTTCACCCAGGCAATTTTTCCAGAAAGAACTGCACCTGCTGTCTGCGGTGCACCCAGCCTCGGCCCACTGACCCCAGCCTGCTTTGTCCTCAACCTGGACAAGGCCTGGCTGCCGCCCTGGCCCCTGCGGGCTTCTCAGCTTCCCACCACCGGTGTAACCAGTTTCTAGCATTCAATTCCTTCTATCTGAGTACTCAGCTCCTTTCCTGAGTATGCCCTCCACGACTGACACACAGCCATTGGACTGACCCTACCCTGTATGAAAAGAGAAAAGGAACTCTTCCCTGACTGGACTGCCACCTCCATCTTGCACTGGCTTCCTGTACGTAGGTCACTCTGGCCTCTCGTAGCCCCGTACTGTTCTGTTTCCTGTGCCAACACCACCCTGTCCCACATTCTAGAGATCCTAGCATTCTAGACACCCCTGGCACAGCCCCGCTGTTATTCTTCTCTAGAAACATTTCCCTCTTCTTGCCCATGTTGTCTCCCTTATGAATTTTGGAATCAGTTTGATGAGTTTCACGAAAAATCCTCCCTACTGAGATTTTGATTGAGATTTTCATTCAACTTATATTAATTTTGAGGAGAATGAAGTCTTCAGGATATTGGATATTTCCATTGTTGAAGGTGACATTTCTCACCATTGATTGAGATTTTCTATTATGTTCTTCACTAAGGTTTAATGATTCCCAACATTTAAAGCCTTTCCTTTCTTGTTAGAGTTATTCCTGCACACTTCCCAGATCCTGTGGCTCTTGTCGTTAGCATCTTGTTTCCATTATGTTTTAATTCGTTACTGCTGCAGTTAAAGTGCTATTGACTTTCATGTTGATCTTTTATTTTGCCATTTTGCTGAACTCTCTAATTAACTCTACTAATTTGACGGGTGATTGAATCTCTTGGATTTTCTAGGTAGAGGATCATATCTATCTACAATAATGACAGTTCTTTTCTCTTCCTTTGCAACTTTAGTTTTTTTATTTCCATGCCTCCACTTTTTTTGCTAGAAGCAGTGCCAGAGAACTTGCACTTATCTCAATCCTGGCTCTTAATGAGAATTGATCTAATATTTCAGCATCAAATGTGACATTTGCTTTAGATTCTTGGAAGACATCCTTTATCAAGTTAAAGAAGTTTGCTTTTGATCCTAAGAATCCAGGTGTTCTGTTTTATTTTTTTGTTGTTCTTTTTTTTTAATTGGGAATAGAGGAGACTCTGCTTTCAGTGATAGTGGGTATATAATTTGGACCAGTCATTCCCCTGAGGAAAAGAAGAAAAACTGGACCAAAAACTTAAAAACCTGTTCAAATGCATCAGAAAGCTAACGAGGTACTGAAGAATTCCTGTGCTAGGATCTGAGGGAGAATCGAGGCCTAGGAGGTGAATTTAGGATGATGTGGTACCCAGAATTCTAAGACAGCACCAAGATGCCTGCCTCCTTCTCCAGGTTATTCAAGCAAACATTCATCTAGGTGCCCCTGTGAAAAGATTTTGCAAATGTAATTAAGGCCCCAGTGCGGTGGACTTTAAGACAGGGAGAGCATGTTGGTGGGCCTGACCTAATCAGGCGAGCCCTTAAAAGGAACAGGGTTCTTCCTGGGAAAGGGGGTTCAACGAGGGAGCGAGAGTCAACGTGCGGGAGACTCTCTGCCGTGGACCTGGAAGATAGAGGGGACCATATGGCAAGAAATGCAGGCAGCTTCTAGGAGCTAAGGGTGGCCCCTGGCTGACAGCCTGCAAACACCCAGGAACCTCAGTCCTACAAATGCAAGGTACTGGATTCTGCCAACGATCTGAATGACACTGAGAGCTCACACTGAGCTCCAGGGGAAACACAGTCTGGCCATGACCCTGTTTGCAGCCTGGTGACAGTTTTTTCCTCTCCCTTAGCAACTGAGCAGAGAACCCAGTCCCGTAATGCAAGACTTCTGACCTACACGCCTATGAGCTAATGAACAGGTATGGTTGTGAGCCACTAAATGTGTGGGGATTTGTCACACAGTATAGAAAACGAATACATTTGCTGCTTCCCAAGGAGGCAGCTGAGAGCCTGGGTGACACTGACAGGTTCACAAGGTACAAGGACAAGAAATTGAGGCCAGAGCCTATTGTTTGGAAATGGAAAAATACACACTGAACTAGATAATTCATGGATCACAGAAAAAATGTAAGTTAGAAAATACATTGATTATGTGATCATGAAAATAACACATATCAAAATATGTGAGATCACAAGACTTTATGGCATCAACTTAGCTGTTGTGGCCCATCCTCGGGAGGGGTAGAGAGTTCTCAGAGGAGGGGGACTAGACCAACACCCACCAAAAGTGGCCACCCCTCTCCAATGTGTCTCTGTCCCTCTCAGAGTGTGGAGCCTAAAGCTGCTATCCAAACACTGAAGTCCCAATGGAGTACACAGGGCACAATGATCCCCTCCACTGTACCGGCTTTTTGCCTCTTATAAAGTGACCATGACACACTCTTGGATCATTCTGAGCATGGCCACGACTATTTCCCATCGCCACTGTAACAAATTACCACAAATCTAGTGGCTGAAAACAACACAGATTTGTCCTTTTACAGTTACAGAAATTCTTTTCCCTGGGCTAACGTCTCGGTATGGGTAGGATGGCTCCTTCTGGAAGCTGTGCAGGAGAACTGTTTCCTTACCTGGTTCAGCTTCTAGTGGCCACCTTGGCCTTCTCCATCTCCAAAGTGCATTACATCACATCTCCTCTTCTAGTCAAATCTCCTTCCACCCCAACAGTCCCTCCCCACCTTATGCCCTGGTTCTCATCAGTCCCCTACCACTGCCCACTTCTGTGCAGCCTGAGCCAAACCCCTGTCCTAAAAGACTGACACTCTTCCCCACATCAGATTCCCCATGGCCCTGTGGCCTGAGGCCACCCAGTCCTGTGCTGACCTCCCACCAAACTGGATCCCCCCATGACCTGCCGGAGCTTCTCATTCCCAGATCCCACCCTCCACTCAGGAAAGCACTGTGCCCCACCCCCATCACCCAATAACCCTCATGATCAGCCAGGTTAGCCTTCAGATACCTCCCAGGTGAACCTCTACAAGCCACCATGTTCCTTTGCCAGCCTCCAGGAGCTGGGCCTGGTGTGGACACCCTTGGAGTCACCCTGGTTTGGAGAAAGACAAGCAAGGTGGATGCCATGGAGCATTGGCCCCTCCAGGTAACAACCTAGAGAGTGGATTTTGCAATCAGACACACCAGGGCTGTGACTGTGTTGCTGTGAGATTCTGGAAGAGTCACTTACCCACCGTGTTTTCCCTTGTAAATTAGGGGGTAGCAGTACCCACCACACAGGTCGTCCAGTCAGTGGGCTGATCCACGGAGAGCCTCCCAGCAAATGGCTGTCACTGAGGAGCCCTTCTCTTTGCTCCTCTCGCTGTCCCCTTCACTGCCTGGGCCTCTCTGCCCCGTGGTAGTGGAGATCATTAAATCCAGCTCTGATCTTTGACCTATTGCCCTGCAGCGTGAGCCCCAGGAGAACGAGGAGCCCGGAGCCAGGCTGCTGGGGCCCACAGGCAGCGCCTTGCCTGGCCTGAGGGGCCGTGTCTTTCAGGGCTTGTGGGCCAGCTGCCCACCCCTCTATGGCCCAGGGCTGACGTCAGAGCCAGCAGCCCTTAGCCAGGCCCTGTGCCCCAATGAGAGGGCATGGCCAAAGGCCCAGCAAATTACACAGAGAGTGTGCTTGGGGTCTGGGGGCCACTGGGCATGTGCAGCTGTCTAGGACTCTGGGATTAGGGCCCCAGACAACTCCCTTTTCCCCGTTTAGCTGTGACCAGGAGGTAATATGGGAGGTGTCTGGCCATCAGGGTACATGTGGGCTATGCCAGTCTTACCCATAGGAGAAAAGCACATGCAAGTCTGCTGTGCAGGTAGGGGGGTGCAGGCAGCAGTCTACCCCTTCAGGCAGCTCCATGCAGTGGGGAGCAAGAAGGGAACGTGGCTGACCCCACAGGCCAGGGTTTCAGGGTCTCAAATGCCAAGCTTATAAGCCTGGACCTTTGCTAAGAGAAACAGGTAGGTATTCTGGAAGGGTCTGGAACAGGAGAACTGTGGCTGGAGAAGTGCAGCCACATGCTCTGGGGAGTGTGGCCTGGAGGGGAGACGACGGGGGAGTGTCCTGAGGCACAGGAGCTTGGCCAGGTGCTGGGCACAGGTGCTCCATGGGGAGACAGGACATGGGGCTGGGGGACGGACATTGGGGCACAGGAGGGTGGAGGTTCCAGGAGGCCTGGGCTGCCCAGGCAGGGCACCCAGGTCCTGAGTGCTCAGGGAGGACTTTGCTTTAAAGGAAAGATGGTTCCAGCAGACATAACTGAGTCCTGCGCCAGCACGTGGCAGAGCTACCCTCCCAGGTGCCTTCCTGCTGCTCTGAATTATTAAATTATTCCCAGGGAAATTAAGGGAAAGGCATGAATAATTCAAAGCAAGGGATAAAGTCAAATCTAATCAACTCTGTCTGCCAGCTTAAACTTTGGCATTACAACCAACGCGTGCAAGCAGGGCCCACCAGGAGCTGAAATAGGAATCCAGGCCTGTGATCTACACCCAGACATTTCAGAGGTCGCTCTCCTGTGAAGTCCCAAATGGTGGCTGTCACCTCCCAGACTCTCTCGTCAGTCCTCGTCATCCTTCCGAGGACAGCTCAGAAGCTGAGGTTGCACCCGGGCCCTTTTTAGCCATGTGACCCCAGGAAGGCTCACAGCCGGGCCGGGCCTGAACTTCCTTGTCTATCAGGTGGGACGGGAAATGCCCCCACCTTGCGAGGCTGCTTGGAGCAGTCAGTGGGATGACGTCCTGGCGGCGTCTGGCGCTGGCACTGACAGCAGGGCCATGGCTGCACCGCCCCAGCCCTTACAGAAACCCTCGCCTTCCTTGTCAGCTCAGCATTCCACATGAGGCCGAGTGAAATGTGTCCACATCACATCAATTTACAGGGTGGCAGAAATGCATCTTCCTCATCAAAGAGCGATACATTCATTTGAAAGTTGAAGAGAGGAGAGTTTAATGCTTTTCCACAAATGTCTGCACAGTGTCATGGGTTTTGAAATGGTAAATAATGGAGACATAAGGTGCCACCCAAACGCACATCTCGAATGCTGACCAGGGCTCGCTTCACCAGAGCAAGGTCATTGATGCCATTCTATCAGTAGGGGTGAACTCAGTGGTTGTTGCTGGTGGCCACCACCTGCTCAGGTGACATCTCCAGTCCCCTGCAAACTCCTCAGGCCACAGAGGGTTTCTCATGAACAAGCCAGCTGTTCAAAACACAACTTCCCAGGATGTCCCCACCAGTCCTGCAGTCTGTCCACTGGGCTGTCACTATGGGCTAGGTGTGGTTGCTGCTGGCTGTATGTGACAGCCCACCTGCATGGCCTCTATTCTGTGGTGGCACTGTGCCTATGAGCTCCCAGGCCCAAGCTCCATGCCTAGCCATGGTCCCAGACTCCATGCTTGCAGCCCCAGGAGGGGTTGCCCAGCACCACTGCCAGGGTCAGGGTCACAGCCCAGTCCACAGTAAGCCAGAGATGAGCCTGAGGAAGGACCACTCAGGTTACCCAGCTGATCCCGGGCCAAGCCCAGTGCCTCCTACAAGTTGCTCTGCCTCTCTCGGCCTCTGTGTCCTTAGCTCTAAAAATGAAGGTGACGACACCACTTCGGTACTGGCTTTCAGTGGCCGTTGTGGGCTGAATTGCATCGTCCCCAAACCCCATTCATTCATAGGTTGAATTCCAACCCCCATTATATGACAATATTTGGAGAAAGGGCTTGTAGAGAGGTAATTAAGGTAAAATGAGGTTATATGGGTGGACTCTACTCCAATATGGCCAGTGTCCTTATACAAAAAGGAGATTAGGACAGAAACACGCACAGAGGAAAGACCCATGAGGACACAGCGAGGAGGCGGCCATCCACAGGCCAAGGAGAGCGGCCTGAGAAGGCATCGACGCTGCTGACCGCTTGACCTTGGACTTGTAGTCTCCAGAACTATAAGAAAATGTCTGTTGCTTAAGCACCCAGCCTGAGCAGACTAATGCAAGCCCATCCATCATAGAACCTAGTCTAGGGGTGCTTGGCACCCCACAACCAATCACATGAGGAAGGCTGTGAGGAAGATGCATCTGGGCTGTGGCACCTGCTGCCCTGGGCGGTTTAGGTTTTCCTGACTCTTCTGAGATGTGGGAGACCCTGCGGGGTGGTGAGGCTTCCAGGATGCACGAAGAGATGCCAGAGGGACCTTGCAGTGGGGCAAAAGAGAGCCCCCCATAGCCTGGGAACCAAACAGAGCTGTGTCAAATGGTGAGAACTGGACAGAGAGCAAAGAACAGAGGAGCCACACAGGAACGATCTGGAGAGAAAGGCACAGGGGTCAGGTTAGGTGCGCTGACCGGGAGCCCAGCTGGCCAGATGTGGACCCGCAGCTCAGTACTGGGTCCCAGCTGGGATGCCCACAGAGGCTAGGCAGGCCAGCAGGGAGGATGGCAGGCTGGCCTGGGGCTGTGGGCAGCTGAAGAGCACCGGGCCCTCCAATGGGCGGTTCCCTACCCCCACTGCCCTCTCTGCCTCTCACCCCTGCCCATGAGGCAGAGGAAGTCAGCCTAGGGCTGGTGTCTTCAAAGAGACTCTGAGCATCCAGGCTTTCATGTGAAGCTCTTCCAGCCAGGTCTGGCATACGCACTGCCTCTTCTCACCACCTTCCCTGACCCCCAGGCCCAGGCTGTCCTGGTCCTCAGAATGTGTCTGTGAGGGGGTCACCCCCAGTTTCCGTTCCTGGCGCTGCCAGCCAGCTCCCGAGCCTCACCGTGCGGGTACCCCGCCCGGCTCGGCCCCCTAGTCGGATGCTGCCAGGGGCTCAGCTCAGCAAAGGGCGGCCGTTCTTCTTCCTGACAATTTCCAATCAAGGAGACGTTTTTATTCTGGAATTTAGGAGCGACCTTTAGCTGCTGTCTGGGAGGATACATCTGTCACCAAATGTGAGGTCTACTCGCTGGCCTCTGCGCACACTGAACCTGTCCTCACAGACACCCAGTGTCTGGGCCAGGCCATCCATGGCGACAAGGAAAGCCAGACCTGGCCACTGCCGGGGCATGCAGCCTGCCTGAGGGGGGGCAGTGCACTTTCACGGCACATGCGCAGACAGAAACGTGGGCCATTCCTTCCGTCCCCCAGTGTCAGGCACAGAGAATAGAGAAGCTGAGAATGGCCAAATGGGAACGAAGACCACCTGAAACCCACCAGGACTCCTCAGGTCAAAATCAGGGTGATAACAGCGAGAAATAAGTTGGGGAGGGAGGAACTGCAGGTGACAAGCAGCTGACAGTCTGCCCAGAGGTTGTGCTGACAAAGGGGGAGTGGGGCAAGAGAGTAAGGGAAGATGATGGGGTGCTTGGTGTTTACTGGTACCAGTGGACAGCTCATGGCTACCGCAGACGAGGCCACCCCCAGGGTGTGCAGCCCTGGTGAAATACCTTTCGTGGGGCCTCTATCTCTGTGACTACTTGGGTCACCCAAAGTTAGCATGTCAGTGCCATTCTGGTAGCCCAACCTCGCTTGATCCCACAAAAGGAAGACCAGTGGCAGCTGTAGAGAACCATCTGCCTGCCAGGCCACCTTTCTGGAACCAGGGCCCAGCCACTGTAGATAAAGGCCATCAGCCTGAGTCCTGGAGCTCCTGAGGTCTGTAGTCCACCCCACACAGTGGGCTGAGGGCCAGCCAGTGCCCAAGGGAGAGAAACAGTGCCCAGAGCTCACATGGGTCCTGTCCAGGGTTGGAGAGCCCCTGACCATCCTGGCTGCAGAGACCCCAGGCATGGGACCAGGGTGTCCCTATAGTCTCCCTCCCAGGTGCTCGGGTTGAACTCAGTACAGATAATGGGGGAGGGACCAGGGCACAGCTGGCCTCAGGTCGAAGGAAAATTGGAGGAAGGCAGCCCCTGAAGCCAGGACTAGCCACTCAGGCAAACTTGAGGCAGCATCACCAGAAACATCCAAGACACGGGGTCCCTCAGGAACAGATGTAGTGCTCTCCTGCCTCCTCAGCCTAGGACACTCCCAGCAGCCCACAGCCAGGCCCCTCCAGGCCAGAGCAGGGTCAAGTCCCCTGTGCCAGCCCGGGCCCCTGCAGACACCTTCTCCCTGAGACTCTGCCCAGAAACACGGAGGCTTTCTCTGCAGATGCACAGGCCAGAAAGCATTTATCTCTCAGTGTCAATAAACCCGCATCTCCAGGGCAATGACTTTTACTCAGTAAATACTGTGCAGCCAGGGACGATGCGGGGCGAGCCCCTGGGGATGGAGAATTGCAGACAGCGCTCTGCTCACTGCGGGTCTGTCTCCCTGCCGAGGTCATGTGACTGCAGGGATGAGCGAGTGCTGGGTCTGACAGGACCCCCACTGGGACAGGATGAGCACACCAGGGGTTCTCTCCAGCTACAGGAGGCAGCCGAGACAGGGAAGGGAGCCAGACCTCTGAGTGTGACCTAGGTAGAGAGGCCACAGCTGGTACAAAAATCCACCCCAGCATGTTGCTTGAGCTATGTCTACTTGTTAGCATTTGGGAGGGAGGAGGGAGTCCTGGAGGTGGTGGCAATTCAAGGGCAGATGCAAGGGCAGATCCCATGGTAGGACCCCTGCCCAAGGGTGACCATGTGCTGTGTTCTCCCAGCTTCCTTTCCTTTGGGGTGGCCACTCGACCATTCCATAGGAACTCTGCTTAGGCTTTAGAGTTTGCAGAGACTGAACCTACCTCCCTGGCCCCAAGGGTAAGCTATGTCTTAAGTTTGGCCCATTTGTGTACCCCACCCCTCTTGGGAGTCGCGGGGACCTAAGCTCAGCAACCCTTGGGCATTCCCAGCATGCTGAGAAGCAGAGAAGTGTTCACCTCGTGTTCTGCTGACTTTGGGTGCGGGGTTCTGGGCCTGTTGGCAGAGGGCAGGGTGAGAGTCACGGGTCTCCCTCTCTGGGATGCAGATTTTTCACTTTAAAAGTATCCAAAGTTGAGCCTTGTTGTTCCATAGTGAAGATTCACTGTCCATTATCGGGTCCATGAGTAGTTAATATTGTTCTTAGTGATGTGACTCTGGCACTTTTTCCCCTGGTGAACAAGTAAGCACATTGCTCCTTTGGCTATGGGAGCTGGCATACTTCCTTCCCAGTGTGTGAGGCGATAAGGACTTCCTTCCCTAAACTGTCAATGAAGGGACTGGGGCAGAGACAGTTCTCCCCTTCCCGCGTTCCAACATCCAAATGTCTGCTGCATGGGTAAGTGGGTAGGTGGGTAAATGGAGTAAACAGATAAATGAATCAATGTGTGGGTGAGTGGGCAGGTGAGTGCATGACTAGTTGGATAACTGAGATGGATGGATGGATGGAAGGAAGGAAGGATGGATGGATGGGTGGATGGATGATGGAAGGATAGATGGATGGGTAGAAGGATGGAAGGATGGATGGAAGGATGGGTGGATGGATGGATGGATGGATGGATGGAAGGATGGAT
>PVJL010013950.1:0-16978 GCA_004026885.1 Lyroderma lyra | reverse complement strand
CAACACACCTCTTAACTGTAACAAACTCTGCTCCAGCAGCTCATGGAGCTACTGCCCTTAGCCGCTATGTGTGCTCTGTAACATTCATATAAAAATCTGGTAAAATCAGTCAGAGTGAGCTTGCGATGGTCATCACCCCCAAAATTGCACTTGGAAGGTATTTTCTGCAAGCTGCTGTAAGGTGATTGCACCCTTTAAAATAAATTTTGGATATGTAACTGATTAAAAACATGTACATGTGTGTCATCTTTGAGCAGTATGAGAGACATCTGAAGCAGGAGGGACATAATTGTAGTTTCCTATTTAGTATGAGCCTATCCCCCTTGGCTCCTGTGTTAAATAGATAGCAACATCATTGAAGAAAGAAAGGTTCATAAATATTTCATTTATTTTTCCCCCCAAAAAGAAAACACACTTTTTCTCTAACCAACCAGTTAAATCTGCCCAGTGAGACCTTGTCAGGGTCTCAGCAGCAGTTCAGAAATCATAGATTCTTGAAACAAACGTGGCCCCCAGGAGAGCACTTAGAGGCAAGCCTATTCACACCCTTCATCTTACAGTCAAGAAACTGGAGGCCAGGAGAAAGGAAGTGACCAGCCAGGGTGACAAAGGGCTTTGATGGCAGATATAGAGAACACAAGCTCCAGTGCTGACCTGGAATCTTCCATTTAATCAGCAAGGTTTACACTATGTGCTAAGTGATGGCTGCTGGGGACCAGTACCGGCAGGTGTCGGTCCTTTGGATCCACACACCCGCCAGGCTGCATCCAGCCAGCGTGGGAGCCTGGGTGGGGCCACTGCACCTCCAGAAAGCCCCGCAGGGCGAAATGAGGACCCAGCACGCATGAGGTCACTGAAACGAATCCACGGTTTATGGGGGGATAATTACAGAGGTTTGGTGAGATACTGGGTACCAACAAGGCGGGGTTCTGAGCAGAGCCGTTGGCATCCACGCTGAAGTGGGCAGGTTGGCCGCGTACTGCACTCGCGGGCTCCGACGCTTGCATGGCTCCTGCTTGACTTCCCATTCCATCCGACAGGTAGCTGACCGGTGGAGTGCTGGTTGATGAAGCTGACGATCTTGTTTGCAGTTAGAGCGTTGCCGGGGTTACCGGGCGTGGTTTTGACGAGTGCCTGAGGAGGCGGTTTTCTCAGTCCGAACCCTCCAATCAGCGGCGGTGGATGGGAGCTGCCTTCGGTGTCTGGGGTCTTGGCCCAGACCTGCCCGTTGAAGTACATGTCCCGACTCTGCCAGACCATGCTGGCCGGGCACCCCTGTGACCCGCGCTGGCCGGATAGCCCGGTGACCCACACTGGCCGGGCACCCCGGTGACCCGCGCTGTCCGGATAGCCCGGTGACCCACGCTGCCAGGCACCCCAGTGACCCAGCTCCTCCATCTGAGGGGCCGTGGTTCCGTCTTGAGTCGGGCCTGCCGCGGCGCGCATGCACGAACCGTTCGCGATGGGACGGGTCGTTTTCACGTCGTCTTTGGCGATCGGGACTTGCGCTGCAGAACCGGGCACGACATTCGGATACTGTTCGGAGTCGCCCGCCTGAGCGGTGCCGGCAGTGAAGCGACGGGCCGGCCGCCGACGCACGCTTGGCCGACGGCGCTGAGCGCTCCGGCGCGGTGCCTGGGATCGGCGCTCCGCCCGTGCGCGCATTGACTGCGAGGGGTCGGCGCGGCCCCGGAAGGCAGCTTCCCTGCTGGCCCAGCGGCCTCCCGCCGACGCTGGGTTCAATTTCGGTGGCCCATGGGTCGCGGTCCAAAGCAGGAAGCACAGGTACTGGTCCATGAGCGCATCCTCAGTCGATCGGTAGACTGCGAGTGCATGGAGCTCGAGTGCAAAGGCGCATCCTCGAACTCGTACACAAACTCAAGGTTGTGGCCGGTCCTGAGCATCTGGCTCGGAAAGTCCTCGGGGCAGTAGGAGGCTGCTGGGCCCAGGGCGCTGTTGCCATCGCTGAGCGTGAGGTGGCACCCTCGTGTGCGTTTCCTAGCACGTAGGGTAGGTCAGAGTCCGTGTCTGCAAAGACCTGCTCGCACCGGTGAGGTTAGTGGCGATGGTCGTGACGTTGTCCTGCACCCTGACCTCTTTGACTTGCATGTTGAAGAGCTTGAAGTGCATCCGCTTGGGCCTGAATCCGTACTTGTTGTTGATGAGTCGCTGCCAGCCTCTTGGTGAAAAGTGGCAGTGACATCGGTTGAAGTCACAGTGTCCTCAGGGTGTGCTGTATCTGAACCACTTGTGCTCATTGATGGAGTTGCCGGTGTCGATGGCCTTGTACAGGTGGTGGTTGTAGCTGGGCAGCACGCGGGTTCCGTTGGTTCTGGTGAGGACTCGACCGTCCATCCAAAGGGAATCAGAACCTACCCTGCGCCTTTCTCTCGGGCCTTCTCCATGGAATGAGGTACCCTCAGGGTCTCGAGGAGGTGCCCACCTGGAGCCCATACCCTCACCCTCCGGACTATGCTCTGGGTCCTCCAGACCCTGCAGGTCTCTGTCCAAACAGCCCAAGCTCAGGTGCAAGCCCCAGTGCAGGCCTCTTGCGTGGGTCTATCCTAGAGGGTAGAGCACACAGCCATCATGCTTGCGGGATGGCCACAGAACATGTGTTTTCAGGGGTGTGTGGAACCTGGGTGAGAAGAGAGAGGGCAATGACATACCACAGGTGCCCTCTCCACCACATCCCAGAACAGGCTTCTAGGAGTCCAAGAATTCCGAGTTTGAATCTGGCGTTCTAGGATATTTTAAAGATATATTTTTCAGGGCTGGATAGATGACATATTTTATATATTAATTTATTAACTTAATTTATAATTGTTAAATATTCAGGCCAGTAATTCTCAAACTTTTGGTCTCAACACCCCTTTACACTGTTAACAAATTATTAAGAACCCCAAAGAGTTTTTGTTGGTGTGAATTACATTCATCAGTGTTTACCATATTAAAATTTTAAACAGAGGCATTCTTCACTCACTCATTAACTCATTAGTAAAATAGTAAGTCCATTTGCATGCTTATATAAATAATTCATTTTTATAAAAGCTAACTATACTTTTGGAAACAAGCCAAAAAAATAATGTAGTGCAAAGCATGCTATTATTCGGCAGTTTTGCAAATCTCTTTAATGCCTAAATTAAGAGAAGGTACCTGGGTTCTCTTCTCTGTTCTTGCTTTCAGTCTGAAGTGATGTGTCTGGTTGAAGCATACAAAGAAATTCTGAACTCCAGCACAAATGCATTTAAAAAAGGAGGAGTATTTTAATAACCTTTTCAAATCTTAGAGATATTTTTTTCTTGATATTACATCAGAACTCTAGAAGTAGCACTTTCATTAAGATTAGTTGCAAGGATCAGAACTAGGGTGAGCAAGCCCTTGGGGCACAAACTCAAGGAAGTGCTCTCTCTCAGGAGTGTGCAGGTGCCTGCACTGCATTCCCTTCACCCAGTACCAGCTCGGCTGAGTGCAGTGTGAACTTTGAAACAAGAGTGATAAACTTTTTGTACTCTCTTCCAATAAAATTCATTCATCTATACTGCACATTGAATGGTCTTTTGCCCATGCTTGATTTTATAATTGTCTGGACTAGAATTTGATTTTACCCTCCTAATTCATGAACAAATTAACTTGTTACTATTTCATGGGTGCTCGCAAAAGACACAAGATTCCTGTATCAGAGACTTCATTACTTACAGCATGCTTCCACAGCAAGCAATGTGAGCATCAGCTGTCTGTATTGCTTCACTGTGTCCCCCAAGTCCCACAGAGGTGATGAAAAGGGGACCAGATACTACAGTCACATGGGGGGGTTGTTGCAGCTGATGAGCACTGAGCTTAGGGATCCAGCTCTTCTAAAGTAGACAGTGAGCAAACCTGCTCTTTGTCCTAGAGGGAGACAGTGCCTCATCCTTCAAGGCCACTCATGACAAGCACCCTGAGGCAAAGTTTGGATAAAAATAGTGTCAGGATCTTACATTCTTGGTACACCCAACAAGACATGCAGAAGTGGGAGAGAACTACAGCAGAGGACTATCCCAACAAAAACATAGTCCCTTGAAAACTATTGATTCACTGAGCCATGCAGATCTTCCAAATGTTAACACATTTTTTACATAGTATCAAAAAAAAAATCACATGCATTAACATCATCAGAAAAGTCTTTAAGTATTGAGAAGCTATTAAACTCACAGCGGGGGCTACATGTTTTCCAAGTTTCTAATTTTAACTTGAAAGTTCAAATTTTATCATTGACCACAATTGGTTGTTTAGAATGTCTTCCAAATACCCAAATCTGAATAACCAGAGTTTGTCTGTCAATCAATCTCCCAGGTCCAGGGCTGTATGATCACACCCTGACCACTCTACCTGCTCATCTACCAGCCCCTCTGGGTTTCTTATTGAACCGTAAAAGGGTACATTTCTGCCTCAGGGCCTTTTCATATGATGTTCCCTTCTTCCTGGACTGCTCTTTCCCAAGGGCTTTCTCTCCTAATACACTCAGGTATCTATTTTATAAAGCACCTCAGAGAGCCCTGTCTTGACTACCTGGCCTACAGTAACCGCCTGTCCCCCCCACACACACATTCACTGTATGCACTCGCCCTCCTTTATTTTCTCTTTAGTGTACATCACTTCTTGAAATTATATTATTTACTTTCCTGCTTATTTACAATCTGCGCTTCCCTCACCAGCATCACCACTAAGATGCAGCTCCTGGTGGGAGGTCGTCCAGCACCTAGGACAGCGCCCAGGCAGCCGAACTACTTGCTAAGTGGATGGAAGACATCTACCACCAGGAACGGCATTCAAGCAGGCGGAACTGCATGCCGCACACAGTGGCACTTGTAAGATATTTGCAATTTACTTCATAGTTGCAAAAGAGCATAATGACAATGAACTCTGAAATTATGACAAGTGGGTACAAAGAGGGAAAAATCAGTTGAACGGTCAAATAATCAAAACTTCAAATGCCTGTCAACAAAGAAATGGGCAAATAAATTGTGATGTATGCATATAATCAAGTGCTATGGAGAGAGAGAGAGAGAGAGATCCTCAGTAACATGGATGAATCTATGCTGAGTGAAATAAGCCAGACATAAAAGGGAAACTACTGAATGATTTCACTTTACATAAAGGACAGGCACAGGCAAATCCTGTTATAACAGAAATGACAACAGTGGTTACCCTTTGGGATGGAGGAGTGTATCGAGTAGCCAGGGACATGAGGGGGTCATCTAGAAATGGGACTTTGTTTCAATAAGATATGGTAAGGGGACAGATACAGAGACAACTGCCTTTGAAAGAAAAATTTACTAGTCACAATTCCCAAGAGAAGGGGCACACCAGGTCACACAGGGACACTTGGGGCAACACCAGGGTCAGAAAGGAGGCAGAAGGAGCCAAAGGAAACATGGCCAGAGCCTGTACTGTGGTTCCCAAGGGAGGAAATGAGACAGGCAAGGGGGCAAGTTCAAGCAAGTATAGAATTGGACGGTATGAATATTTTGGGCGGGCTCTGGACTACAGCAGTGGTATCTAGTTGTCTGGTACCTGGCCCTCGCAGGACTTGGGGTCGGGGACATTGCCGTGGGGTGAGCGTTAGATAAAGGAGGCTCTCGGCAGTACCGCTTTGAATCCGTTGGTTTGCATGCAGAAGATGCCCTTGCTAGAAAGATGCTCACTGCCTCTAGGAGTCATCTACCCCTGGGAGGGGCAGTCTCTCCCCATGCAACAAACCATCAGAAAATACAGAAAATAAACAACATGATTAATGCAGGAGCCTTTGGAGTGCTAAGCTTCTCTACAGATGTGCGAAGATTTGCTTAATGTCAGTGCATTTTTCTATACTTTGTTACATTATATCTCAATTTTTAAAAGAATACAAACACAGAATTAGATTGGAAGAAACGGAAAGGCCAAGTTACCCACTAACTCTCAGCAGCGGCCACACAGGCCCCTCATGCTCTCTCCAGTATCTTCCTCCTCACGCCCAGACTTCCGTCCCCAGGAGCCAGACTCGGTCCCACCTGCTTTCAGCCCCAGGGCAGCGTGGCACTTTCATGCTACCATCAGTGTCTCTCCAGCTGCCAGTTTAGAATTCAACAGGTTCTCCTTGTGGCCTATTCCTCCTGAGGCTTCCTGCAACAAAGCATAAAGGAAGGAAAATGCAATCCAAGATGCCACACCCTCCTAAACCACTGTCCCCACCCTCCACTTTTCTCTCCACCCTCATGTGATGCCTGGGGGCTCTGTCACCCCTTCCTGGAAACTGTCCATTGAGCAGCATGGGCTTTTATCTCATTGCTGGAAATGAGGCTTCCTGGGGCTACAAGTGCTCCCTAAGCACACAGAAACTACTCTTGGGTAACCATAGGAGCAGGAGGGGAGCCAGGAGGGCCATGATTAGGCCCAGCCTGAAGGTGGCCTGGGGCAGAAGAGGGTGGTTTGGCACACAGGCAGGAAGACCTGGGGACACCACCTCCAGGTCAGATGCAGATGCTCTTCCTCTTCAACAAGTTGTCACATTGTCACAGGGGAGCACCTATGTGCTGTGGCCCCAGTGCCCACAGGCTAGAACCCTCACCTCTTGCCCCAAGGCCAGCACAAAGCCAGTTTGGCACCTTTGCAGGAAGGTGAAGGGTTAGTATGGGGTCATCAGAGTCAAAACAGAGAGGTCAGGGCACATTCTCTGGGGTGTCACCTATGACATAGCCCAGCTAAGAATTGGCCAGAGTTGAGACTCAGAGAATACCTTCTGTGACACCATATTTCAAGAGTCAAGTCCTTCCTGGGACCAGCTCAGCCAAGTGGCCACAGGGCTGCTCCCAGCTTGATTTGCAATGTCACTGTGAATAAGGACAGTCTGGGAGAGGTGGCCGGCCCAGACAACCCACACAGGTAGACGGCAGGCAGCAGCCCAGGGAGCCGGCTCTCTGCTGCAGAGAGCCCTGCTCCAGGGTCTGTGTCAGGAGCCTGCTCGGCCAGTCCCTCCTTGATCCTGGAAGGAAACAGCCTAATTATAACAGCTCCTGGCCTGCAAGGCTCTCAGCTGAGAGGAGGCCTGCACTGCCAGATGGGCCTGCTCATTAGGATGGGAGTGTGGTATTTCTTATGCAAATGAGGGCAAATAAATCCATCAGAGAAATGTGAACAACAAACATGAACAGGAGCGTGGACTTGGAGGGTATTGGCTGACCGGGGAGAGAGAAGAGAAATAGCCAGGGAGACCCCCGGCATTGCCCCAGGCACTCTCAGCCCAGGAGCTCTGGATTTGCTGCCTAGGCCACCCAAGAGAGAAACATCCAAGGCCGGACACAGGGCACCAAGAGCCAGACAGGCACAAGGCCAGGTTCACAACTGTCCAGCTCAGCTCACGTGACCCCAGCATACAGCTGAGCCACGGCCACAGAGAGCTGCAGCCAAGGGGCCAAGTTCATGTGGCCAGCCCACAGGAGGCAGGGCCTGTCCAGACATCCCACGCATGGCTCGTGCCCCAGGAAAGGAGCTCCTGCCCCATCTGAGGACCAATCCAGACCCGGGGGTGTCTCAGACCCTCCCCTGCCCTACTCACAGTGTCTCCTCACCACTCAGTCCTGCCAGCTCTGTTCCTATTTATCCTCAGCAAACCCACCTGCTCTCCCTTGCCACCACCTCCTCCCTGCCCAAGGCGACAGGCATGTGACCGTGATGGACTTCACACCTCACCAATCTCTGTCCAAAATTTACCTTCTCAACGAGTCCTAACCTGACCACCCTTTTTAATACCAAAAGCTGCCTCCTCTTCCCCCTTGCCCTGCCTTTCCTTGCCCTTCGGTAGCACTGATCACATTCTAGCACCTTAGGTAATTTACTAATTGATCATATTTAGTGTTTATCACCTTCCTTCTCCACTAAAACGTGAGCTCCATGAGGGCAGGATCACTGTCTGTGCTGAGGCCTGGGTGTCCTGACTGCTGAACAGCACTTGGATATCGCACATGCTCAGTACCTATTATGTTCATGTATAAACGCAAAACGCCCTGTGACCACCCTGTTTTTGACCATCACATGAGCACAGCTCTGGGTCTAACGCCCAGCTTGACTTAAGGTGGAGATTGATAGGGTGGGTATTTTTCAAGTGTCTATTAATCAAAAGTGGCAAATTTAACTCAAGATGACTTAACCAAATAAATCTTTATTGGCTCATACAATTTAAGAGTAACTACCATACTTTGTCAAGTATAATGCACACTTTTTTGCCTAAATTTGGGAGGGAAAAATAAGGTTGCACATTATACATGAGTAGTACTAATTCCCTATCTACATAAATGTTTTTAATTCTTTTATTTATGTTAACTCCAGAAATCAATAATGATATCTGTATGCAAATTTGTGCTGGTTGCTTGAGAGTGCTGGTTGCTTGAGAGTGCCAGTTACTTGAGTTCCAGTTAACAGACAGTTTACTTACACTTATCTGGCATCTACCAATCCTCATGTGTGCTGGTTAACTGAGAGTCTACTGTAGTTAAGATAAGGTCCTACTAGAGTTGGGTGGGTTCTTAATCTAAAATGACTGGTGTCCTTATAAGAAGAGGGCAACAGACACAGACACGGGGAGAACGCCAATCTCTGACAGAGGCAGAGAGCAGATGGAGGGACGTGTCTACGAGTCAAGAACCACCAGGATTGCCAGCAATCACTGGAAGCCAGGAGAGAGGCCGGGTCCAGACTCTCCCCTAGAGCCTTGAGAGGGAGCATGGTCCTGCCAACACCTTGATCTTCAACTTCTGGCCTCTAGAACTGTGAGAGAATAAATTTTTGTTGTTCTAAGCCATAGTTTGTGGTAATTTGTTATTGCAATCTCAGGAAACGAACACCAGTGTCAATGCTCCCCCATATTAATTATAAGCTTAATTCAATCCTACTCCAAATTCTAGCAGGATTTGGTTGGGTTTGAGGTTTTGCTTGGTTTGATTTGGCTTTTTGGAGGCGGAAAGGAGTGGGTTAGAATAGTATTTTGTTCTATTTTTTCTTCTTTTTGTTTTTGGAAGGGAAAAAGACTTAAAAGCCCATCTATCAGAATGAAAATAAAGTTATAGCCAGGAAATTTCTGAAAAGTAACAGCAGGACCAGCACTCTCTCCCAGACATGATGAACCATGTGACAGCACTGCCTGCCAAGACAGAGGGGCGGGGGGGCAGGGCAGAGATGGGCGACCAGAAATAGCGTAAGCACAGGCGCAGCTTCAATTCATGGCAGAGGAGACCATCGAATCGGTGGGCCAACAGAGAGCACTCAATAATCGATACTGAGACGACCGGAAAGTTGACTGGTTAAGAATAAAACTAGCAAAAGTGAATGCCAGGTCACAACTGTACTTTTTTCACTAAAATAAGATCCTAACGGATCAAATATTTAAAGCTTAATGATTCAGAGATGTCCAGTGCGACACGGCGGGTCGTGTCCCCTTGTGTCTTCTACTACCAAAATAGCTCAAAAATGGAGGAGCAAACAGCATTTTCACATGACTCAGTGTCCCCAGCAGTGTGCAGGGAAGAATGATGGCATTTCTGAAAACTGGAAAGCTAATGAGATTCGACTTATAAGAGAAAGTTAAGCAGATAAAGTTTCATGTTGGGGGTGAGGATTTATTGCTTCCACCAAACCTCTTGGTGCTTCCGTGACACAAAAATATATCTGGGACCAGGGGTGTGTGTGTCCATGCAGTTACACTTAGAGAGATTTTCAGAGATGAAACCTAACATTTTAATAAGGTCTTTATTTGCAAAGACTTTAGAAAAACTGACGTCAATTTGGGAATTCCTGAAATCCAACGTTTTTACTTGAAGAAATCAATATCCAACCCTTCCAGGCCACTATGTGAAGCAAGGTGGAGCTCAGTGGTTCACACTCCTGCCTCACCCAGCACCCTTGCCATGGTTTGCTCACAGCTCTGTCCAAAATGGGAGAAAAAATTGGGATGCAGTTACTGCCTGGACACCCCACGACAGAGGAGCAGGAAGGACAATGGATTCAGTCAGAGCCCAAATTCCCTGCTCCTTCTGTCCGCCTGCACAAATAAATACCTTTCAGACAGTCCTGGGGCTTTTTGTAAGCGGTCCTCCAAAGGCCTCCTCCCTCAAGGATTGCTTCTGCTGAAATGCAGTCATTGCATCCTGCTGCTGTGCCGGAGCTGCGTGGGTCCTCTGAGATGGTTCCAGAAGCTCTGACGGACTCTCACTTCCTCGGCCCCTCTCAGGCAGCCTGCAGGAACAGAGCGGTCCTGTGGCGGGAGGGGAACACACTGGCCTGCGCTGCACGGCTGGAGACGTGCTGTGCGTGTTCTTGAGAAATGGAAGATGGCACGCAGGCCAGGCCCCGTGTCCCAGTTCTCCGCAGAGTCTGGAAGCTGGCCCCGCGGGCAGTGAGCTAAGGAATAAACACCGCCATCACCACGCCGTGGGAAATAGCCCCCACCAAACACACCATAGACATCTGCACCCTTTGTTATTAAATTTAAAGCAACATTGAAGTTTCACTTTATACCCACTACATTAGCAAAGGATAGGAAAGTTAAATGATAGCACTGGGCTCACCCAGGAGCTGCAGGGCACGGCCCTCCCCCCAGGAGGCCTAGAGACCAGTAAGTCCCCAGTTTCCCGCAGCCTCTCAAGTCATCTCTGTCACCTGCAAGCAGAGTCCTGACTAAAACAAGGACTGAACACACATGCTGAGAGGATCTTTGCCAAAGCAGACAGCATCAGCTTACCACACAAGATTTACTTTAAAAAATGGTGATACATCAGCACCATAGAAGGGACGTGACCTTACAATGTATCGACCAAGTAGCACATGTATCGAATCATGTCACACACCTAAAACTAGTAGTGTTATATGCTAATTATATCTCAATACAAAAATAATTTTAAAAGCCATTTTAATTATTGGAAAAAATACACATGAAAAGACCAAATGAATAAAACAGATTATATAGGAAGTTTTTTTAACTAAAAACTAAACCGCATGACAGAACTAAGACAAAACAGACCTGTCACATAGGTACATGGATTAATACACAATAAAAAATGTTCCCTAAAACAATATCCATGTACAAGAGCTATAACTAAAACAGAGAAACTCAAAAAGATGAAAAAAGTTATATCAGGGAAATGCAGCAATAAGAACACAAAGAGAGCTGGATTCGGGGTAAAAAAAAAAAAGATTAGCTAATTTAAAAAAAATGACCCTTTATTATGGTCAAAGGTGCAATTCTCAACAAAGTCCTGACAATTAAGTTTGCGAACTCATCCTAAAATATGTGCTACATACCTCATTGCTGATTATTGCTACAGTCACCTTTGAAGCTATGTACCCACACCAGCACCTATTTCACCCTTCAAAGCAGTTTTGGAACTCTTTTTCTGGAATGACCATCAGAGCTGTTGTCATATTAACCTTGATGTCTTGAATGTCACCAAAATGTCTTCCTTTCAATATTTCCTTTATCTTCAAGTAAAGAAAAAACTCATTGGGGGCCAGATCAGGTGAGTAGGGAGGGTGCTCCAATACAGTTATTTGTTACTGGCTAAAAACCCTCTCACAGACAGTGCCGTGTGAGTTGATGCATTGTCATGATGCAAGAGCCATGAGTTGTTGGTGAAAAGTTTAGGTCCTTTTTGTCTAACTTTTTCATGCAGCCTTTTCAGCACTTCCAAATAATAAACTTGGTGGTCTGTCCAGTCAGTGTGAATTCACATTGAAAGATCCCTCTGATATCAATAAAGGTTAGCAACATCATTTTGATTCTTGATTTGGACTGATGGAACTTTTTGGTAATGGCAAATTGGCTGACTTCCAATGCACACTTGACGCTTTGTTTCGGGGTCATATTGATACACCTATATTTCATCACCAGTGATAACATGGCCCAAAACATCGGCTTGCCTCTCCAAAAGGTCTTGGCAAACTTCAACTTTCTTTTGCTTTTATTCATTGGTGCAGTCCTTTGGGACCACTTTTGCACACACCTTTCTCATGCCAAGATTTTCAGTTAAGACTTTTCTAACTGTTTTTCTATCAATGTTTACTTGGTCTCCTATGCTTTTCACAGTCATCCAATGATTTTGACACACAATTGCACAAGTTTTTGCAATGATTCACTCTTGCAATGAGTTCTGGTTATTACTGGTTGTCTTGAACCTGTCTTCATCAGTGACACTTTCTCTGTCCTCAGAAAAACATTTAGGGGGTTCCCTGGTGATGGAGTAGCTAGACTTTGGTGCTCTCAATGCCGTGGCCTGGGTTCAATTCCCAGCTAGGGAACTACCCACCCCCCCAAAAAAAATATTTAACCCATTTGTACACTGCCATTTTCTTCATGGCATTATTCCCATATACTTGGACTAGCATATCCCCAATTTCACTTCCATTCTTGCTAAGTTTAACAAAAATTTTAGTGTTTGTTTGTTGCTCTAATTCAAGCTCCAACATTCTCACAACGGCACACAACAACACACAACAGCAATAATAAATGCCACTGAGCAAGACACCACCACATGTCGACATGAACACAGCTGTGAGACACAGATACCAAGGTTATGAAACCTTACCGAGTTGTTTGTACAGTGCTGCCAGTGTAAGCCCACGGTGGCAGGTTCATGAACTTAATTGTCAGACCTCATTGAGCTATAGAACATCTATTTTCATAAAGCAAAAATTGCAGAAGAGATAAAAAATAACAGACATATTAACATAAGGTCTTAGGTTCACATCTCTTTTCCATGACAATACAAGGAGACAAATATAAAGATATAAACAAATGACTATAAAACTTAAAGCAAATAGTCCCCTTTGTCAGGCTGACTACATTCACCATTTTAAACGAGACAGAGAACAACAGTACTGTCCCATTCAAAATGGTACGTCTGGTCAGCCTACCTTTTGTGCACCTTCACACACAGACACACACGCACACACATGCACGCGCATGCACACACACACACGCACACACAAGTGTGCACACGCGCGCACACACACGCACACACATGCACGCGCATGAACACACACGCACATGCACACACACGCGCGCACACGCAGATCCTCCTCAAGGCACATACACACACACACAATAGCGATACGAGACCAAACGTGTCAGCCACTTAAGGAAAAGAAGGCCTCACAATGACACTTGTCTCACCTTTCCAAACACATGAGAAGTAGCCATGGGTGGCTCTGAGGTCCATATGTTTTGCAAATGAGGGTCCTCAGGCCACAGTTCAGCAGCCTGACCACCACCGAGCCACCGTGCTCTAGGGAAAGGCCACCTGTGACATGGGAGGACTCTGCGGTGGCCTCGCATTGTTGGTTGTTTTCAAATTCCATTTTGAGTTTTTCTACTGTCTTTTCCAATTGAAATAAAATCAATGAGAAATTTGTCGAAGGATTAGTGCCTGACTTCCCACCTAGGAAACACACCCCAGCCTTCCCGCCGCCTCTGAGCCCACTCCTTCATCTCGTGTCCTGTTTGGGACAGTGCTGTGCTGGGAGTCCATTCCGCCTCCCTCTGCATCCCCAGCCCCAGGCACAAGGCCAGGCTGTAGCAGATAATTAGCAACAGTAAAGGTGGGGGACAAAAGCCACTCTCACGGCCAGAACTCCCTCGTTCCCCTGGGTTCCCCAGGGGTCTCTCCATGGCTTGTCTCCCCACCCCACGCCCCAACATGGATCAGGCCTTCCACTCAACTCTCGAATCTAATCCTCCTTTCCCATCCACCCCTGGTACCCACCGTGCCACCCAGCCCCAGCTTCAGCCACACACTCTCCATTTCCGAACCATCTGCCACTTCCCTGTTCATGTTGTCCATGGGCTCACTGTGGCCTCCGAAGAAAATCCAGCCACGACAGCTTGCGTGTGCTCTAGCCCACACCCATTACACACCCTCTCTACTGCCACCATCGCAGCAAAAGTTTCAAGTCCCCAAGCACATGCCTTTGCAATGCTGTTCCCCAGCCCAGAGCTCCTTTTCCACTGCCTGCTGAATGCTTTCTCTGTAAAACAGCCTTATTGAGATACAATCCACATACCATAGAGTTCACCCTTTAAGGCATAATTCAATGACTTTTAGTATATTCATAGAGTTGTGCAACCATCACCGCCACCAATGTTGGAATATCTTATTTATGCTCCCAAAGAGTCCATGCCATTAGCCTTCACCCCCTTCTCCCTGTCGCCAACCATAGGCAAGCAGTCTCTACGTTCTGCTGCTATAAACTTCCGGACATTTCGTATCGATGGAATCATGTAACTGGTCTTTTTTTGTTTTTTAACTAACTTCTATCACTTAGCATGATGTTTCCAAGGTTTATCCATGCCTTTATGTTTTTTAGTGTCCGTCCTTTATGTTTTTTAGTGACAGACAGTATTCTATTATATGAATATACCATGTTTTGTTCTGTTCACCAGTTGATGGATTGGAGGGTTGTTTCCATTTACTATGAATAACGCTGCCATGAACATTTATGTACAAGTCTTTGTGCAAACACGTGTTTTTATTTTTATTGGGTGTCTCCTCAGGAGTGAAATTGCTCGGTCACGTGGTAACCTCTTCCCAAACGGCCGTGCTGTTTTACGTCACCACCGGAAGTACACGAGGACTCCGATTTCTCCACACTGGTACTGGGCCTTTTTATTCTAGTCATGCCACTGAGCGCAAAGACGTTCTTGCTGTGGTTTTGATTTACATTTCCCTGATGGCTATTGATATTGATCACCTTTTCCTATGCTTATTGGTCATTTATGTAACTTCTCTTAAAAAATGTATAGTCTGATCATTTGTCCACTTTTTCATGGAGTTATTTTTTTCTTAATGAATTGTAAGACTTTTGTTTACATATTCTAGACACAAGTCCCTTACAGATATGCAAATATTTTTACTTTTTTGATGGTGTCCTTCATAACACAAAAGTTCTTAATTTCTACAAAGTCCAATCTATCTATTTTTTCCTTTTGCTGCCTGTGTTTTCAGTTGTTTATGTACCATAGGTCTATTTCTTCTTGAGTCAGTGTCAGCAGTGCATCTCCTAGGAGTTTGTTTATTTCATTTATTTAATATGTTGGCGAATCGTTGTTCATAGTATTTGTTTATAATAATTTATATGCCTCTAATATTGATAGGGTTATCCCCTCCTTAGCCTAGTAAAATCTTATTCATCTTTGAAAACCCAGCTATCTATTACTTAATGAGTTCACCATCTTCCCAACACACATACACACACACACACACACATACACACACACACCTTCCTCCAGTGTTCTGAGGTTATTGTCTACTTCAGTCATGCTATACCTGGGACACCTTGTCACTTCGTGTCACAGCCTGCTTGCTCACAAAGCAGGAGGCTGTGAGCTCTTCAAAGGTCAGAGCTTCCCACTCATCTCTGAGTGTCCAGCCTCCAGGGAATGGCTGGCCGGACTGCCTCTGCACTGGATGAGCCTGCTGGCATCAACAAAGGTGGTGTTCTTGGCTTTCCCCAGCAGAGTCTAGGAGGCAGAGAGTGGGAACGGAGAAAGCAGGAATGAGGGGAAGTGAGGAGAGACCTGGTAAGGAGGCACTGTTTCAAATGTGAGTGGCCCCCTGAGCCCTCCTATAGGGTAACACATGCTTTCTAGCTCATGAAAATTAACTGCTAAGGAAGGCGCTGGGGGCAACACTACACTATTAGCTACACATAAAGTGCTTTATGTTGCTCTCTTTCTTTCTCCAGGGGTATTTGTCAGTGGGGACTTAATAGATAAGGTTTGAAAGTTAAAACCAGTTCCCACTCACACAGTCCCGAGGGCCTCTGGACACTATCGCCAGCCATCTGAGTCTGTAATAAACACCCAGAGCCGAACAAAGCCTGGCAGGGTTGTTTCATCGGGGCTGGGGAGCTTTTATGGGATCCCTTTGCTAATTAAAATTCACTCTTCCAGACAGCTGTGATCTTTGGTGTCTTATGCACCTGAAAAATACATCTTGACATTTAAGCCACACTCACTGCGATGGTGCTAGTAGCAGTAATAAGCCACAAATTCCAATCAGAATGAAAATGCTAAATTCTATGTTGGGGCTTGGTTTGAAGGGCAAAGACACCCAAACTCCTAAGGTTTGTCACTAATCCATCAACTCCCAAAGGAACCACTCTTTTCCCTGTCCTTGGGATGACAGGGCCACCAACCGAAGGCCACTGCCCACTCCTGAAATTTGAGTCTGCAATAACTATTCACCACCTTTTCGCCAAGGACAATTTGGGATGCTGCTGTGGCCCAGCTGGTGTCTGCACAACACAGAGTTCACAAATGCACTGGACCACACCAGGTCAGGAGGCTGGGTAAGCAGAACTCCAGCTCTGCTCCAGGCTCAGCCCCAAGCCCATGGTGGCAACCAGCTACTACCTCTGCCCAGGGTCCCAGGGTCCCCAAACAGTATCCAAAAGCCTGGGGATAGTGAGAAAGTTCCTGGCTTGCTGCTGGATCTTTGTTCCCAGGCTTCCCTATCCTGGGACCTTGGCATGTCAGCCACCCACACAACAGGAAGTTGTGAAGGCTGTCTGTCCTCTCCCTCCCAGGTCCCTAGGAGAGCGCACCATGGCAGGGCAGGGATGCTCTGGAAGTGCAGGAGGACTCTTCTGCCTGTGAAGGCCCAGGCCATGCATTCCTGACCAAGGTGGCTTTGAAGGGTGTCTGACGTATGGGCCCCAAATATACTTCCCTTTTGTGGCTTTGCCGGTGCAGCTGTCAAACCAAATTGCCCCTCCCCATGTGCCTCAGACTAAGCCCACACCCTTCATGGTGCCTCCCTCACCTGCACCCCACCAACCAGGGAAGATCCACCATAGTAGCTCTGTGCTCCCCTGGTGCAAACATCAGGACGGTGTGCTCCCCTGGTCTGCCACGTAGGGAACACAAGGCTCGTGGGGTGGGGCTGAGATCAGGACTATAAGGGGAGATCTGTCC
>PVJL010013949.1:0-30050 GCA_004026885.1 Lyroderma lyra | reverse complement strand
ATTTGATACAAAAAGGTCAGAGGGAATATCATTATAGCCATGTGGTGGGATGGGTAAAGATGGCAATGTAGCAGAGCCACTGACCAAACACCAAAGGAAAAAAAGTTAGTAGAATTATTTATTGATTCCTAAATTCATAACTTAAATTCGGTCCCAGGTGGGCTCTAACTTGCAAATTACTCAAAAACTTGTTTAAAAATAACCATTCTATGACCATAATATCCAGTGTGAACAATTGACACCTACATGTGGTTCTCATTATACCTTATTGACCAGATGTTCTTGTATTGTATAGCTACTTCACAATTTATTTATATGTAAATATGACCCGAGATGAAATGCAAATGACAATTGTAATATCAGTGATCATGAAAGAAAATTCAACTTTATTTTTTAAAATTCATTTTCCAAATTATTGAGGTACAACAATCAAGAAAATATATAAATTTAAAGAATACAACATGCTGTTTTGATTTACACATAATTAGGTAATGATTATCACAACCAAGTTAGTTAACACATCCATCACCTCACATAGTCACTGTGTGTGTGTGTGTGTGTGTGTGTGTGTGTGTGTGTGTGCATGGTGAGAACCTTTAAGATCTTACCTTAGCAAGTTTCAAGTATATTCACATAATACAGTATTGTTAACCATAGTCACTCTATTATACATGAGATTCTGTTGCATTACAACTGCCAAACCGTCTGTCTCCCCATGCATTCTCCATGACTTCCTAAGGCAGGAGCTTAACGTGGAGGCCGTGGGGGCATAGAATACCTCACATCACCCTGTGTGGCCCCGGAGGATGGCTGGTTAGTCAATGACCGGTAAGGTTCCTCAAGGGAGGAACAACCTAAGACAGGCACAGTCGCATAGGGGCCAACAGGAGAGAGCTTGGGCTCTACAGAGGTGAGGCACAGCTCCTCACCCTCTCTGAGGTTAATCCCTTGCCCCCTGTCTGACTTGCTTCCCACTATGGCTTAGCCTGAGATCTGACGGGATGAGTTCAACCATTCCCTCCTTGATCTGATGGAATGAGCTCAACCATTCCCACCCTTAATGCACACTTTGCCTTGGGGATATATATGTATGGGTAAAGGCATAATACGTGCTGGAACACAATGGGGACTTTTTACTTCCTCATACACACCTTACATGCCTTGTATGTTCACCAATAAAAGCTACATGGTGACCGGATTTGGGGTTTTTTTCAGTACATGAGGCTGGAGCCCCTTGGCCCCGCTTGGAACTTATTTTTGGCTGCTGTGTTTATTCACCTTGCACCCCCTTCTTGTTTATCCACTGCCTGTGTCATGTGGGATGCGACAATTTCCAAACTTATTCATTTTATAACTGAAAATTTCTATCCTTTGACCAATATCTACCCATTTCTACCAACCCTCAACTGACCACCACCATTCTATTCTGTTCCTATGAGTTTGACATAAGTGAGAGGGCAAAGCATTTGATTTCTCTGTCTGAATTATTTCACTTAGCATAATGCCCTCCAGGTTTATTCACATTGACACAAATGACAGAATTTTCACCTTTTTATGGGTATGTAAAATTCCATTTTATACATATACCACATTTCTTTGTTCATTAATATATTGACAGATACTTACATTGTTTCCATGTCTTGGTTGGTGAATAATGCTGCAATGAATATGGAGAGCAGATTATTTCTTTGAGGCAATGATTTTGTCTTCAGATCTATATCTGTATGTCTTTTTATCACTTTTGCACTGGTCAAAAGGTATACATACACACACACAGATATGTACATTTGTGAGTGTGTGTGTGTGTGTGTGTGTGTGTGTATCTATCTCCAAAGTGGGATTGCTGAAACAATATAGTAGATATAGTAGTTCTATTTTTAATTTTTTGAGGAACCTCTATACTGTTTTCCATAGTGGCTGTACGAATTTATATTCCCACCAAGAGTGCACAAGCATTTTCTTTTGTTCAGTTCTTGCCTGCACCTGCTATCCCTTGTTGTCTTCCTTTGTGAGTTGATGAGTTTTGTGATGGTATGCTTTGATTCCTTTTTCTTAATTTTTTATTTATCCTCTAAAGGTTTTTCCTTTATGATTACCATGAAGCCTACATAAGATATCTTGTAACATCCTTTTTTAAGCTGATAACAACTTAACTCTTATAGCATACAAAAACTTTATATTTCTCCCCCTCACGTTTTTGCTTATAGATGATGCAATTTATACCTTTTTATATTGTGTATCTAATAACAAATTATTGTAATTTAGTTAGTTCAATACCTTTGTTTTTTATCTTTTATACTAGAGCTGAAAGTTGTTTACATACTGCTATTACAATGTTAGAAATCTGACTTTGATTATATATTTACTTTTACCAGTTACTTTTGTATATTCATAAGTTTTTATATTATATTTCATTATATTAATGAAAATATTTCACTTGAGCTTGAAGAACTCTCTTTACTATTTCTTCTAAGCAAGGTCTAGCGCTGATGAACTCCTTAAGCTTTTGTTTGTTTGGGAAATTATTTTTCCTTAATTTGTAAAGGACAGCTTTGCAGGTATAGTATATTGGGGTGGCAGGGGTTTTTTCCCTAATATTTTGACTGCATCATCCTACTTTCTTCTGGACAGCAAGGTTTGTTCTGAGAAATCTGCTCATAATTCTATGGGGGGTACTATTTATGTGACAAGTCTCCTCTCTTTCTACTTTCAAACTTCTCTCTTTGTCCTTAACTTTTGCCTATTTAATGTGTCTTGGTGTAGCCTGATTTGTGATTATTCTAAATTCCTTACAGTTAGTTCACAAATCTATATTTCTTTAGGGTCAGTTAGACTTTTATTAGTTTCCTTCATTAGTGCAGTTTTTAATAATTTTTATTTTTCAATTATAGTTGACATACAATATTATATTAGTTTCAGGTGTACAACATAGTAATTAAACATTTATATAAGTTGCAAAGTGATAACCCCGATAAATCTAGTACCCATTTGACATCACATTGTTACAATATTACTGACTATATTCTTTATGCTATACTCTACATCTCTATGACTACTGTATAACAACTAATTTGTTTTCTTATTCCCTTCCCACTTTTCACTTACCTCCTTCAAACCCTTCCCAGCTCTCAAACATCAAAATGTTCTCTGTCTATGAGTTTGTTGGTTTTGTTTGTTTATTTTCTTCTTTAGATTCTACATATAAATGAAATCACATTGCATCTCTCTTTTTCTGTCTGACATACTCCACTCATCACAGTACCCTCTAGGTCCATCCATGCTGCTACAAATGACCAGAACCCATTCCCCACTAGAAGAGGAATATTCCATTCTATATACATACCACCTCCTATTTATCCATCCATCCATCTAAGAACACCCAAGTTGCTTCAATATCTTGCCTATTGTAAACAATGCTGCAATGAACATATGAATGTATATCTCCTTTCATATTAGTGCCTTTTGTTTTGTCAGATAAATATCCAGAAGTGTGATTACTGAATCCTTTTTTTTTTGTTTCTTGTTATAGCCTTTTGTTTTAAAGTCTAATTTGTCTGGTTTAAGTATTGCTGCCACAGCTTTTCTTTTCATTTCCATTTTCATG
Organism: Lyroderma lyra; assembly: GCA_004026885.1. Classification (NCBI taxonomy): domain Eukaryota; kingdom Metazoa; phylum Chordata; class Mammalia; order Chiroptera; family Megadermatidae; genus Lyroderma; species Lyroderma lyra. Next base: position 26,446 of record PVJL010013949.1, on the reverse strand, counting down.
AATATCTGTTTCCATCCCTATACTTTAAGTCTGTGTGTGACTTTTGTCTGAAGTGAGTCCCTTATAGGCAGCAATATATAAGGGTCTTGTTTTCTTACCCATTCAGCCACCCTATCTGTTGATTGGAGCATTTAATTCATTTATATCTACATTTAAAGTAATTGTTGATAGATATGTAGTTGTTGACATTTTACTATGCTTTTTTCTTCTTTATCATCTTAAAAAAGTCCCTCCAAGATTTTTAAAAATATTGGTTTCATGATAATGAACTTTAGCTTTTTCTTGTCTGGGAAGCTCTTTATCTATCCTCTGATTCTAAATAATAGCCTTGCTGGGTCGAGTACTCTTTGTTGTAGGTCCTTAGTTTTCATCACTTTGACTATTTACTGCCAATCTCTTCCAGCCTGAAAAGTTGCTGTTGAAAAATCAGCTGACAGTCTTATGGGAACCCTCTTGTAGGTAGCTAACTGCTTTTCTTGGTATGGGCCTCTTTGGGTTTATCTTGTTTGGGACTTTCTGTGCTTCCTGGTCTTAGATGTTTACTTCCTTCACCACCTTTGGGAGGTTTTCCATCATTATTTCTTCAAATAGGTTTTCAATACCCTTTTCTCTTTCTTCTCTTTCAGATACTCTAATGATGCAAATATTGGTACACTTGAAATTGTCCCAGAGGCCCCTTAAACTGTCCTCATTTTTTTTAAATTCTTTTTTCTTTTTGATATTCTGATTGGGTGTTTTCTGCTACACTATCTTCTAAATCGCTGATTTGATCCTCTGCTTCATCTAATGTACTGTTGATTCTGCCTAATGTATTTTTCATTTCAGTTACTGTATTCATTTCTGACTGGTTCTTTTTTATGTTTTCTATATTGATTTTTATGTTTCCTATCTTTTTGTTGAATTTCTCCCTGACATCTTTGAGCATCTTTATAACTATTGTTTTAAATTCTGTGCCTGGTAGTTTGTCTTTATTTTGTTTAGTTCTTTCTCTGGAGCTTATTTTCTAAATATAAGGTGATGGAGAGAGAAGTCACATTAGGTGGTGAATGATTATACATCAAGTTGACAATGCATGGTAGAATTGTATGCCTGAAACCTATGTAATCCTTGCTAACAGATATCACCCCAATAAGTCTAACAATAAAAATGAATTAAAAAAAAAACAAAATTAAAAAAAAATTACAGAAATGAGTAATTTTTGTCAATGTCTGTTTTCAAACTGATGACCGTTCTGGTCTAGGCACTGCTGGCAACACAAAGTAATGGAATCATAAACATCAAGAACCATTTCATTCAGTATTTGTGTACATTCTCATTCAATGGCTGCCTTTAATTCACCGACTGTTACCAGTTTTGTACCATAAACTTTACCTTTTACATATTCCCATAAACAAAAGTCTAGTGGTGTGAAGTCTGGTGAATGTGGAGGGTATTCCACGTTAATCAGACTTCACCCATTATTTCAAATAGGTTAACCCTGAAAAGGAGAGAAAATTATGTGAGTCATCAGTTGTTGAAGTATGTATACTTTTTGGGGGACACCTGTAGTTTAATAGAATAAATTTTCAGCACCTCTGGTTATTGAAGTTAGTGAGATTTTTAATAGTATTTCACGAAAACCGCAAACTGCATCAAAATAAAGTATCGCTTTACTTTCACAAGTTAATAAAAAGGAACATGGACAGACAATATTTAAATGATGGCTTCCATTAACTGAAAGCCAATTTACTTTATGGATCATCCTATGAACTAAACTGTGCCAATCATTTCAGTAAAGAAGAGTGGTATAATTATATGGCACTCAAAAGAGAACTCGGAAACTTCTTAAGTTTAATTTTATTTTTAAAGTTTTATTTGCATATATTGATGAAGGCTGTTCAGAAAGTATCCAGCCATTTAATATGGAAAATAGAAGCATTTCAGCTGGATTTTTCCCAAATAGCCCTAACAAAAATTATTAATTTAAAGTTATAAAAAGCATACCTTTAAGCACAGAAATTCGTATACTTAGTTTTATGTTTATGCATATTAAACTAAAATTATAAAAATAATTGGTTATCATTGGATGTCTGAGAATTTTTTTCCTTCTAAAAGAAGAACAGTTTACTCCAACTCACTGTTTTAATTTGGGGAAATAATGAAACTAAAACTGTAATAGGGTAATGAATACCTTACTTAAATTTTCTGAGCCCCTACTATGTGAAATTTAGCATCACAGAAGTTAAACAGGCTTTGTCCTAAAGGAGCTCGTGGTCCAACCAAACTTTTCAAACTACCTAGAGATGAATCCAGATCAGAGTGTCACTCTCTGCTATTTATAAGATGTGTGCTTGTTTGAACATGCTACATACATTCTAATTGACAATTTCTTTATCTGTAAACTATAGGTGATCATAATAGAAATTAACTCAGAGTGCATATCTTATAATGAGATAATGTATAGTGAATAGTCCAGAGACAGATAATAATGATTTTGGGTTGATACCTCATTTTTCACTACCCTTTATTAAATGATTTGTTTATACATATGCATCTATACACACATTTGCAAATATATGTGCATATATATATATACAAATACTCATATATGTACATATATATATATATATATATATATATATATATATATATGATACAGGTAACCCCCGTGTAACATGGTTGTTAGGTTTCTTAAATGCCATATGTGAATCCGTGTTATATGAAACAAAGAACTAGTACAAAAAAGGGGTTAGGTTCCAAAGTTTAAAAAACTATACTATTATATTTTTATAATTAAGAAAAATATATTTATTAAAGTGATTTTCACCAAAAGTATAACATATTGATATGTATGAAATAATGTTTTCTTCATCATCATCACCATTAACCTAGGGCATTTTCTTTTTGACAAGGTATCTTCATCCTCTGAACTTCCTTCAGCATAATCTTGACTTCCATGCTGTATTTTTTGCAAAGTATCTGTCATTGTAGATAGCTTGCTTTTAGCTGACAGATATTTAAAATTTCATTATATGGTGCTAAGCACTTGTGAAATTCACTCTTAAGCTTGTGCTTCTTTCAGTGGAAGGATCTTCATTTAGGAAATATAGCTCCAACTGTTCGGCTAAGTCTAGGCCTTTCTTTGTGTCTTTTAAAGTGTTTAACTTTTGTTTTCACGTGTGCTATTGTCCCCTGAATTATCTTGGCATATTCCAGATGTCCTTTCCACCAAATTTGCTTCATCAGTTTCTTCTTCCACCAGTAATTCTTGGATATCTTAAACAGTCATATTGTCAAAACATTCCCCTCCTAGAGACTTAGCAAGTTCTACTACTGCATCCATTGTGTTTTCTGCTGGCTCAATTAGATTTTCACTTTCAATTGACTCCACCCATATATTTTTTTCTGATGAGCACATAATGTCATCAATTTTATTTCTTTGATGGAGAAATTTATAGGATTAACACAGTCTATGACTGTAAAAAGTTTCCATGCTTTCATGACTTATACAGATTCGTCATCAACTTTATTCAAAACCCATTATAATGCTTTCCTGATGTAATTAGTCTTAAATGTAGCTTTAATTCCCTGTTCTAACAGTTGAAGTAAAGAAGTTGTATCTGGTGGTAAAAAAATTACTTTGGCATTTGGGTGATTTAAATCTTTCAGGTGGCTGGGCACACTAGCCAATCTTAGTAGAACTTTAAAATCTAGATTTTTTCAGCTTTAAGTAGTTTTCCGCACTTGGTACAAAACATTTTAAAAACCACATTTTAAATAATTCAGTAGTTATCCAAGCTCTTCTATTTGCTGTCCAATATACCAGTAAATTACTTTTATTTATGTTTTTCATTGCACGAGGATTTAGAGATTTATAAACCAGCATCGGTTTTATCATGTGATTGCCTGAAGCATTACTGCACATAAGTAACGTTATGCAGTCTTTTGATGCCTTAAAGCCTGGTGCAAATTTTTCATTTTTTGAAATAAACATTCTCTTGGGCATTTTTTCCCCATCAATGGCTGGTCTCGTTGGCATTAAAAACCTGATGTGCTGAATATTCACTCTGTTCAATAATTTCTTGCAATTCCTTGGGATAAGTTTTGGCAGCTTCTTTATCAGCTGATACACTTTCTCCTTGGACTTTTAGGTTTGCGATGAGAAACATTTTCTAAAATGGTCAAACCACCGTTTGCTAGCAATAAAGTCAGGGTTAATAGCAGATTCTACATTTTCTTTAAGTAACTGTAGATTTTTAAAGCTTTATGTTTAATAATATTGGCATCCAGTCAAATCTGGTTTTTTGAATAGTCATCAATCCAGATACTAAGGGCTTTATCCATCTTCTAAATTATTGGGGCTCTGGGATGAGATGTCGTATTTGTGGAGATAGAACCAGCAGTAATTGAAGCTCTAATTTTATGTTCATTTTTCTGTATAGTCCGATTGTTGCTTCATTTAAATCCAATGTTTTGCGACATATGATACTTTTTCCCCCTTTTCGAGCTGATCCAAAATCTGTATTTTTTGTTCTAGCAAGATGAAATGTCTTTTAAGAGGCATTTTAAAAATTTCCAGCAGACATATTTCAAAGCTACAAATTAATTCACAAAAATGAAAAACATAATTACCATTAAAAAAATGGTTGACTAATATTCACCCGAAAAGATTTTAATCTATGTATAATGTAGTAAAAAGAAGAACACGAAGTTTTAAAATGTATGTACTTAATACTCTACCATCAAAATGGATTTAAAATTCTAATAAATTTTAAAATTCTGCAGTCAAGTCTGATACGAACTTCATACTCGAATGAAAAATTCCAAATGAGATTGCTTGTTCTCTTAAAAGCTTGTATTACATTCCATGTTATTCAGGGATTTCCTTCATTTCAAATGAGATATCTTTTGCTTGTAAAAATTCTCACTGTGTTTTGTGTTGCTCGGAAATTTCCCTAATTTTGAATGAGATAGTTTTTTGCTCTTGAAAGCTCTTATCATGCTCTCTTTTGTTTGGGGATTTCTCTAATTCTCAAACCCTGTTAGAGTGAAACTGTGTTCTAGGATTCTGTGTTGTATGAGGGTTTATCCCAATTCTTGAATCATGTTAGAGTGAAAACTGTAACATGTCATAGAAAGTGCCATGTTATATGGGGATTACCTGTATATGGAGTGAGATAAGCCACCAACTGCTGCTACTTATGGTCTGCTTCCTTATGCAAATAACAGTGAGTCTACAAAATTTATTAATTTTTAAAGAAGAGATTATATGGAACCTGAATAGCATTTAACTGCAAAAGAATGCAAATATGAAGAGTTTATAGAACAAAATTTGTATTAGTACTTATAAAAATACCTGGCATAAAAAGGTGCTCAATAGAAATATACTGAATAAATGAATGAGAGCAAATCGCTAATACAAATACTGACCACAGATATTTCATTTTATGGTCCTATACTCATATTTTTAAAAAACATGATTTGCTCTGAAATTTTCTCATTCTGAGTTTGTATTTAGTTTTACATTCCTCATTAAAGAAAAAGTGAATAGAATGCTTTTGTTTATACATATGTATACTACCTTCATGGAAATTTGAAGTCCCAGTCCATGCTTGTTAGTTTTCCCTTAGAAAAATTTGTTTTTAAAAATTATTTTTCTCAGTTACAGTTGACATTAAATATTATTTTGTATTAGTTTCAGCTGTACATCATAGTTCACCCTGAGTTAGGCTGACTAGAATGTACCATTTTAAATGGGACAGAAAACAAGGGTACTGTCCTGTTTCGAACAGTATGTATGGTCAGCCTAATCTCACTGAGCTAAATTCAAGGCTGATCATACAGGCTGTTTGAAATGGAACAGTACCCTTGTTTTCTGTGCCATTTAAAATACTATGTCTCCTCAGACTACCCTGAATGCACCTGAGCTAGTCTGATCTCAGAAAAGTTGTTTAAGTCTTAGGTTTCTCTTAGTTATAATGTGTATTTTGCAATTACCTATTTTCTTTGGAGGTAACGATAAGGGATAAAATATCTGAGAAACACTATCCTCATCTTTAGTACACATATAAGCATTCAACAACATCATTATTTTAACATTCATATATTCATATATTTGAGGGTAAAAACATAGAGATAAACTAATGATAAAATGATTTTGAGAATACAATGAAAAAAAGTTCTACATAATAAAGACCTCTTTTATTCAAAAAGGTTCTTTCAGTGAAGTCTACAATGGAATCTCCCTACAAACTTTTGAAAGTCTACAATTAAATTGAGACTAAACACTAGTGGTAAGTAAATATAGAATACAATATCTCATTGATAAGTGGATCATATAGTTCTACTCCATCTCTAGTGTGTGATTCTATTATTAAAACAAACTTATAAAAATGCATTGTTACTATCCTATTATTTTTTACTGAGTCAACAATTAAATGCCACTAAAACTGTTTAGATAACTTTATATTATGACATTTGATCCTTTACTTTCTTTATAAACACTCATGAAAAAGCAGCATAAGCTTCCAAAAAGGAATCAACACCAAAAGAAGGGTACATTAATCAAAGTAATGGCAATAAAATTTAAATGAAATAGGCATTTTATCCATAACTTTAAAACCATCTTACAGAACTTAGAATATTCTGTCATTCCATTTTGTATGTTGTAGACAGAGAAACATTGGATTCTTCTATGTATCTCCACAAAAAAAAAGTGCCTGGCACATGTGTTGTTGAATTAATGCCCAAATTAATTATAAATATCTATGTTGGTATAATGATTTAAACTATAATACCCTTGAATTCTAACAATATATTTTATTTTAAATTTTCATATACATGTGGAATATCTTTTATGTATTTACCTGGGACAAGAACAGGGAAAGACACCAGTTTTGCATTTTTGCTTTGGTCTGGAGAAGATAGAGGGGTAGAAACATTCATTGAGACTCGGGAGGCGTTGCTCTGGCATCTGAGAAGTGTGAACTTTATCATGAATAGGAGGAGAAAAGTGTAGACCCCTGGAGTTAATAAAACCTAGGAACTGAGGGAGGAGGCTATCAGAACTGTCATTAGTATTGACGTTGAACTCATTCAAATAAAGCTTTATGATATCAAAGATAACCAATGATACCACAAAAGCGCCATGTTTAATGAAACAATCACATTAGGACAATATTCAATAAGTTGTTTAAACGAATCATCCAGGTGATTAACTCAAAACGTTTACACTTATATTCAGGAATAACATTTTAAAACATTATATGTAACAGACACTCAGCACTGAGTCACCCTCCTCACCCAGACGGGAATGGAACCTGGACTGCATCGATGGTGGGCCACCCCCTCATGTCCCCCTCAAACCCACCCATTCCCATAATGGTTCCTACCTGCCTCTGCCCACACCACTTCCGGGGTAAAGGTCACATTTAACATTCGCGCCTTACAGCTCGCTGCCTGGCCTTCAGACCTCCTCCGGCCATACCCCTCACCCACTGGGGAGCAACCCGAGGTCGTTACCGCGGCGTCTGCTGACTCGGCCTCCGCCTGCCCTCGTCTACCACCACGGGGATGGTTGGAGGTCCCCAAAGCTGCTGCAGGCACCGCAGCCCCCCCGCCCTTTCGCTCCTTGGCCTTACATGCTGGAGGGCCCATGCCGCCCGCCATGCTGCCTCTGCTGCCACCCGTGGGGCCCGCGCTGCCACCTGTGGCACCTGTGCCCACTGGGCAGCCCTTGCGAGTGCGCCAGAACTACCACCCCCACTGCGAGGCCGCCGTCAACCGCCTGATCAACCAGGAGCTCCACGCCTCCTACGTGTACCTGTCCATGGCCTTCTACTTGGACCGCCCGGACATGGCCCTCGAGCACTTCACCGACTTGTTCCTGCGGCAGTCGAGGGAGGCGACGGAGCACGCGGAGAGGCTGATGCAGCTGCAGACCCTGCGCGGGGGCCGCCTCCACCTGGGCGACATCAGGAAGCCAGACTGCAACCGCTGGGAGAACGGCCTGAAGGCCTTGAAATGCGCCTTGCAGCTGGACAGGATGCTGAACCAGAGCCTGTTCAATCTGTACCAGCTGGCCACCGAGAAGAAGGACGCGCACCTGTGCGGCTTCCTGGAGCATCACCACCTGCACAGGCAGGTGAAGTCCATCAGTGAGCTGGGGGGCCATGTCGTCCACCGGCGCATGCTGGGAGCCCCGGAATCCGGCCTTGCAGACCACCTCTTTGACAAGCTCACCCTGGGTGACAGTGGCAAAAACAACTGAGCCTGGACTGCCTTCCCCATAGCCGCGGGGTGACTTGCCTTGGTCACCGTGCCCAGCATGCACATTGCAGTTTTGTTCTTGTGAGAAGTTTACTTAAGGCTTCTCCTTCCAGTTTTAATATTTTGTTTCCATTAAAGTTATTGGTTCCTAAATATGTAAAGGTCTTTCATTGATTCGTGTGTGTGTGTGTGCACGCCCACGCCAGGGCTTGCCAAACACTCACCTTTTAAGTGCTAAAAGAGGTATCCCTGAGTGTCTACACAGACCCGTGTGCCATGCACATTCAGGTCTGGATCTGCATGGATGGAAAGAGAAGGTACTTCATGGGACCCTGCAAAACACAAGATCAATCACCCGCACATAAACACTGTGGTGTTCATAGAGGGGTGGGGTGAGGTGGGCCCCTGGTGCATGTGGGTGCATGTTAACAGCAAAAGTATAGACACGTGACCTGAACTTCAGGATTGCACTGGACTCTGGGGAAGAAGTGATGGGAATGGGATTGGGCAGGGACTGAAATGAAAGGGGTCCTTCAGCTTTCCCTGAAATGTTTATGTCCATAAAATTATGCAAATACTAGTTAAGACTGGGTAGCAAGATGGTACCATCGGAATGGTACAGTATCTCCTTGACAAGCTCACACTGGGTAACAGAGATACTGCGAAATGAGCCTTAGGCTGGTGTGCCAATAGACAGGGGGCCGTCTTACCGTAGTCACTATGCCTGGCATACACTTGCAGTTACAAAACATCCACTTCGCTATGTTTTCTTTCACCTGTAGCCTGTGTGTAGATGGAGGGAGGTGTATGCATTGTTCATTTTGAATCTTCAGACTAGGTTCTGAATGTTTGTTTAGGAAGACACTCTTAGTTGAAAACCAGCAATATTTGCATATGGTTAGAAATGATATATTCATGGTTGCTTTCTAGAACTTTCCTGAGCCTGGCTGTATTTCTGCCCTTTCAACTTTGACTTAGTTTTTTCTTTCTTTCTTTTTTTTTATTTACTATGAAGAGAAACTAAGCTAGTATGTCTTCTTATTACTAACACACCATTATCCAAGCCCCACTGTAACTATTTACAGTAGAGTAAATAACTCCTGTAGGGTAGTAAATGACACTTCTCTCTTTATCTCTAGCATATATTCCACTGACAAGAAAACAGATGGAAGGCTGAAAAAGGTAAAATAAACACAATCGCCTGCATGGAAATGCAGACCAGTGAAGGCTGATGCCGCAGGCATCCCTTCTCTCCTGAAAGTGTTTTCCTCTTAACTTGCAGGTTTTCATTCCTTAGACCTGCCTTTCCAAAACTGTTCAGTATCAGCCAGTCCCAGAACATGTTAGCAGGTGTTCAGTGAAAAACGGATATATGAGTGTATATCTCTCTTTATATAACGTATTCATCTGGTTATCAGGATGTTTTATTTGGTTTTCCGGTTTCTGTTTACACTAGGTATTTTAGGGTTTAATGTCAAAAATATACATTGTGAATTTATTACATGGAGATAAAATATTTAGCAATTCCCAAACATCCTCATTGCGCAATGCTTGTTGTACCCAATATCACAGAACGACAACTATATTGCAAAAAAAAGAAAAAAAAAGAAGAAAAAAATAAAAAGCTGTCAAAACAACATTAAAAGTGATCTTCCGTGTTGTTTCAAAATCACATACCTGGTAGCTAAACCTCCGTCATTTTCACTATGTAGTGATTATGAGAAACAGAAGCTTTGCTGTGAAGTTTCTAGCACAGTAAATTTTAGACAATACATTTGCGAAGAGGTGCTACCTATATACTAATGAATCAGACTGGCCCATAAAAAGGAATAAAGTATTACCATTTGTTCAACATGGATGACCTCAGAATGCACATTTGACCTCAGAGTGCAGAGCTCTCACCATGAAAGTGGTTAAATATTGCAAATATCTGTTTTGTTTCCTAATGGATGGCTGCTATCACTGTATTTTTTTTTTTTTTTGTATTATGAGAGTAGTTCCCTGGCTGGGAATCGAAACCAGGCTGTAGTGTTGACAGCGCCAGTGCCGAAGCCTTAAGCCACTATACCACCAGGGAACTCCCTATCACTGTATTTTTTCATCACATTCCAATTTCGATTTCTAAATGAATGGCTTTCTGGGAATAATAACATTGATATGTTTTCCAGTACTTAAAGATCAGAGAATGGCTGCTAAGTACCTTCTATTCTTCCCCTTTTTGCACCTGTGTTTTCATCTCACCAGCAGCAGAATTCTTCATTTTGTGGTGCCAGACCAAATTCCTGCATTTTGTCAGTAATACACCTTTGGGTCTAATGCTGTCTGTGGCTGCATTTTATTTGGAAATAAGAGGCTGAAATTTCTCACAATTCAGACATTTAACTATCAGAAAGAATAAGGCATATATGCTACAAAGTATTTTATTAATGAAGTCTAGGATTGTTCAATAAATATATAATGAGTAATGTGCTCAATGTGCAGCATCTTACCCTTCCACCTGTTTCCTCCCATTGAGAACATCATCATGATTTTTATTCAGTCCATTTTTCAATTTTGCATGAGGACCTGGTTGCACGGCATTCCTCCCTGGGTTCCATAGAGAACCGATCAAGTTTCTCTCCTGCCCTAAAACACATGATGCAGTTCTATAAATTGAAACTGCACCAGTCTCAAGAGCAGTTGGTGTGAGGTACTATCTCAACATTAATTCTTACACATTTTTAAATTTAAATGTGTTCCCACCAAGACTCTTGGGTGTCCATTCTCATGATACCTCCAATGAATTGGATAAGGTGCCTATTTTATTCCTAGGCAGAGAGCAACATACTATACAACAATTATTGTCTCAAAATCTAAAATATTCTCCCATTTGAATAAATGATTATATTATGCTAGAAAGCAAAAAATTGATTAAAGCAAGCTTCTCAACAACAACAGTACTTGAGACTAATCCATTTTATCATCCACAACTATCATTTGTCTAAGCATTGGCTGCCATTCAACAGCCATTAATTTTGTTGTTGTTTTCTTTGAACAATCTAAATTTTTACTTTTTTTTCAATTACAGTTGACATTCAGTATTATATTAGTGCCAGGTGTACAACACAGTGGTTATACATTTATATAACTTAGGAAGTGATCCCCTATAAGTCTAGGCCCCCTGATACCATAAAGTTATTATATTATCAATTATATTTCCTATACTGTAAATTCCTGTGACTCTTTTGTAACTGCAAAGTTGTACTTCTTAATCCCTTCACCTCTTTCACCCAGTCCCCACAGGCCCTTCCTATCTGCCAACCATCAGATTGTTCCCTGTGTCTATGAGTCTGTTTTTGTTTTGTTTGTTCATTTATTTTGGTAGCTAGATTCCACATATAGTGTACTCATGTGGTATTAGTGTTTGCCTGACATTTCACTTAGCATGATGACCTCTGGGTCCATTCATGTTGACACAAATGGTAAGAGTTCATTCTTTTTTATAAGCAAGTACTATTTCTTTGTGTAAGTAGCACCTCTTCTTTATTCATTCACCTATGCGTGGACAGTTAGGATGCTTTCATACCATGGCTATTACAAATAATGCTGCCATAAACATATGAAAAAATACATATCTTTTCAAATTAATGGTGTGAATTTTTTTTTTTTTTACTTGATCTTCGCCAAAAGGCCGAGAAGTGGTGAATTTTTTAAAATAAATACCCAGAAGTGGGATTAATAGGTCTTGTGGTAGTTCCATTTTTAATTTTTTAAGGAACATCCATACCATTTTTCATATTGGCTGCACCAATTTGCAATCTGACCAACAGTGCTCAAGGGTTTCCCTTTCTCCACAACCTCGCCAGCACTTGTACTTTGTTGACTTATTGATAGCTTTTCAGTCTAGTGAAAGCTAATATCTCACTGCGGTTTTAATTTGCATTTTCCTCATGATTAGTGACATTGAGCATCTCCTCGTATATATTGACCATCTATATGTTGTTTTTGGAGAAATGTATATTTAGGCCCTCAGCCTATTTTCTAGTCAAATTGCTCGTTTGGTGTTAAGTTGTATGTGTTTTTCATATTTTCTTCAATATTAATGCCCTATTGTATGAATCACTGGCAAATATCTCTTGCCTTTCAGTGGATTGTCATTCAGTTTCGCTGATCGTTTCCTATGCTGTGCAAAAAGTATTTAGTTTGCTGTAATCTCATTTGTTTATTTTCTCTTTTGTTACCCTTACCAAAGTGACATTTCCAATAAAAAAATAATAATACTAAAAGCAATGTCAAAGGTATTACTGCCTTTGTTTCACTCAAGGAGTTAGGGATCTTACATTGAAGACCTTAATCCATTTTTATTTAATTCTTGTATATGATATAAGGTGTTGGTCTAGCTTCATTTTTTTTTTTTTTTGGCATGGATCTGTCGTCCTGTTTTGCCAATACCAGGTATTGAAGAGACTGCTTTTACCCCATTGTATATTCTTGGCTCCTTTGACATAGATCATTTGACCATATTGAGAGTGGGGTTTTTGTGGGTTCTGTACTCTGTTCCATGGATCTATGTGTCTGCTTTTATGCTGATATCATGCTGTTTTGATTACAATAGCCTTGTAGTATAGTATGACATCAGGTAGAGTGACTCGTGTAAGTCCAACCTGTTCTTTCTCAAGATTGCTTTGGCTCTTCAGGTTCTTTGGTGGTTCCATACATATTTTAGGATGATGTGTTCTCAGTGTGTGAAAAGTGCCATTGGTGTTTTGATAGGGATTGCATTGACTGTACACTGCTTTGGGGAGTGTGGAGATTTTTAACTTACACTCTTCCAGTCCAGGAGCCCAGAAAGTGCTTCTATTTCCAGGTATCCTCTTCAGTTTATTTCTTCAATATCACAGTTTTTCCAGCACAGGTCTCGTACTTCTTTGGTTAAATGTATTGCTGAGTATTTTTTATGCAATTGTAAATGGGATGTTTTCTTCATTTCTTTTTGATAGTTCGTGATTGGTGTATAAAACTACAACGGATTTGTGAATATTAGTGTTGGACCCTGCTACCTTTTAGGTTACTAACTGCTTTTCTCTTGCTGCTTTTGAGATCTCTTTTTCATTAACTTTTGACACAGACCCTCAAAGGAGAAAGGCACTGAATAATTGACATGCTCTGCCCTTCCATATCAAGAGGAACACTGGTAGTGAAATGAACATTAAACTCTAGATCAGATCCATGGCAATTACCTGGCTGATGAAATGAGTTGTTTATCCCTAAATGCCAATGAACAAAGGTTTTCCAGATATGTGAGGAAAGTACCAGGAAAGCTCATCATTATCAAGCAGAATTGTTTCTGGGGAACTGCCCATTATTATATGGGAAACAGGAGAGAACTTTACCAAAAATTCAAATTCGGATTATCAGAGTTTTGAGGAAGGAAAGGGGATTTATAGAATAAAACCATGTCTTGTATAGAAGGGGAAATTAGACACTAGATAAAGTTCTTGTGGAAAAAATATTATTACAAAATTAAAAACTCATGGAGGTGGCAGGCTCTCAGCGAAGATACTTTCTGCCTCACCCAGGCTGTGATGGAACCAGGAACACAGGTCAATGACAGGTGGATGCCTTAGAGCCTACGCCCATGCCCCACGCCCCCGCCCTGCGTGCAGCCCCACCAAAGGACCCGCCCACCCCAACCACTTCCAGTGGTAGAGGTCACCTAGGGGGTCGGGCTTTAGAGCCAGCCACCAAGGGCCAGCTGCCGGGTGATGCGGCCCAACACCTGAGAGGGTGCTTGTCCTGCCGGCCTCGTGGCCCATTCCAGGAGTGATCCCCGGCCCTGCAGCCACTGGCTTCACCCTGACAGCGGACCGTCCCTCGGCCCCAGGTTTGGAGCGGCCGCGTGGGTTTGCTGCCCGCCGCACCTGCTCCAGCTGCTACGCAAAGCATTCTGGGAAAGCCTGGTCTGCGCGTTGGAACGAGCTGCGCTGGGCCACAGCGACAGAAAGAACTGCCTTTCCCATAGTCTCGGGGTGGCATTCCCCAGTCACCGGGGAATCTAGACCTGCCTTTCCAAGAATGTTCAGTATCAGCCAGTGCCACAAAACATGAGCAGGTGTTCAATGAAAAATGGAAACCTGAGTATATATCTCTATATAATGTATTCATCAAATTGGCAGGATGTTTTTTCTTTGGTTTTTCCGTTTTTGTTTACACTAGGAATTCTAGGTCTAATTTAAAAAAAATTTATGTTGTCAATGTATAATATGGGGATAAAATCTTAAGTATTTCCCAAATATTCTGGTCATAGGTCATTTTTCTACCAGATCTCTCAGAACAACAGTATTGCCTAGAAAAACAGCTTTGGAAACATTAAAATATCTCATCTATGTTGTTCCAGAGGCATATAATTGGAAGCTAAAGCATACTCATTTTCATTGAGAACTGTTTGTAAGAAGTGGAAGCTTTCTACAGTGCATTGTCAACTTGATGTATAATAAGTTCACCACCTAATGTGTAGAATGGTATGCCTGAAACCTATGTAATCCTTGCTAACAGATGTTACCCCAATAAGTCTAACAATAAAAATGAATTAAAAAAAATAAAAAAAATAAAAAAAATAAAATAAAATAAAATTCAAAAAAAAAAAAAAAAAAAAAGAAGTGGAAGCTTTTCTGTGAACTTTCCAGCACAGTTCATTTTTCAGATAATATGTGTAATGCAGGGCCTTACCATGAGATTGGTTAGATATCACACATATCCACTTTGTTTCCTAATGGATAGCTGCTATCACTGTGTGTGTCCATCATATTCTAATATCCATTTATAAATGAATGGATTTCTGTGAATGAAAACATTAACATTTTCCAGTACTTACAGCTTAGAGGAAGTCTGCTAAGTAACTTATAGTCTTCACTTTTTTCTACATATGTATTCCCCACACCACCAGCAGAATTCTTCATTTTGTGATTCCAGATCAGATTCCTGCATTTTGGTCAGTAATACAACTTTGGGTCTAAAGCCGTATGTGGCTACATTTTTGGAAATAAGAGGCTAAAATTTCTCACAATATAGACATTTAACTATCAGAAAAAAAATAAGTTGTATATGCCACAAAGTATTTCATTAATGAAGTCTAGGATTTTTCAATAAATATATAATGAGTAATGTGCTTAATATGTATCATCTTACCCTTCCACTGGTTTCCTCCCATTGAGATCATCAACATGATATTTTACAGTCCATTTTTCAATTTTGGATGAGGACCTGATCGCAATGCATTCCTCCCTGGGTTCCATAGAGGACCTATCAAGTTTCTCTCCTGCCCCAAAAACACATGATACAGTTCTATAAACTGAAATTGCACTAGTCACAGCAGCAGTTTCTGTGAGGCAGTATCTAAACATGAATTCTTGCTGATTTTTAAATTGAAATGTGTTCCCACAAAGACTTTTGGGTATCAATTCTCTGGACACCTCCAATGAATTGGATAAATACCTGTTTTATTCTCGAAGAACAACCTAACATAAAACTATAACTTTCTCAACATGGAAAAATATTCTGTCATTTTAACAAGTGATTATATTATGCTAAAAAGCAACAAAACAATTGAAGCAAGCTTCGCAACAAGAACATTATCCGAGTCTGACACATTCATTTATTTATTTATTTAGAACAATGATAATTTATTTTTTACATTTTTTCCATTACATTTGATGTTCAATATTATATAGTTCCCCAGTAAATCTAGTTCTTCCTTGACACCTACAGTCATTACAACATCATCAATTGTATTTCCTATGCTGTATTTTACATTCCTGTAGCTCTTTGGTAACTGCCAATTTGTAATTTGTAATTTATTTTGTACTTCTCCTTTTTCAGCCAGCACCTTACCCCATTCCTATCTGCCAAACACCAGGTTGTCCTCTGTATCTAGGAGTCTGTTTCTCTTTTGTTTCATCGTTTATTATTTTTTTAATTTCCAAATATAAGGGTAATCACATGGTATTTGTCTTTCTCGTGCACATATTTTTCTTCCTATACTTATTTATTTATTTTATTTATTTACTGTTAAACTTATTGGGGTGACATTGGTTAGCAAAAATTACATAGATTCCAGGTATACCATTCTACAGTTCATTGACTATATATTGCGTTATTTGTTCACCACCCAGAATTAATTCTCTTTTCATGTTTTGGATTTTTTGACTAAATACTCAGTGGGGTTGCTGGGTCACATGGTATTTCCATTTTTAATTTTTAAAGAAAACCCACCAGACCGTTACAGTAACTGCACAAATTTGCAATTATACCAGTAGTACATGAAGATTGCCTTTTGTTCAGATCCTCACCAATACTTATTCTTTTTTGATTTATTGATGATAGTCATTTTGAAAGGTGTCAGGTGAGATCTCACTGTGGTTTTAATTGGCATTTTCCAGATGATTAGTGATGCTGAGCATTTTTTCACTTCTGTTGGCCATCTGTATGTCCTCTTTGGAGAAATGTCTATTCAGACCTTTTGCCCTTTTTAAAATCAGATCATTTGCTTATTTGGTGTTAGGTTGTATGAGTTCTTTATATGTTTTCAATATTAACACCCTATGGGATGTATCATTGGCAAGTATCTCAATTATCTTTTACCACGTATTAGGTTGTCATTTATTTTTGTTGATGGTTTCCTTTGGTGGACAAAATCTTTTTTGTGTGATGTAGTCCCATTTGTTCATTTTTCCTTTTGTTGCTATTGCTTCAGGAGACATCTCAAAAAATAAAAATATTCCTAAGAGCCTTGTCCAAGAGATTGATGACTGTGTTTTCTTTGAGGAGTTTTATGGTTTGGGGTCATACATTGAAGTCCCTAATCCATTTTGAGTTTATTCTTGTACATGGTGTAGGAAGGTGGTCTAGGTTCATTTTTTTTGCATGTATTAGTCCATTTTGCTAACATCATTTATTAAAGAGACTGTCTTTGTCTTATTATATATCCTTATCTCCTTTCTCATAGATTAATTGACCATATAGGCTGGGTTTATTTCTGGGTTCTTTGATTAGTTTTTTTGACCTATGTGTCTGTTTTTATGCTTGTACCATTTCTATCCAATAAAATTATTGATTTCTATATAAATAAAGCTCTTCCATTGATTTATGTATGCAAATTCCTCATCTTTTAAGTTTAAAACAAATTTCTAGCAGTCTCTATACCCACTCATACCCTAGTCTCATGTAGCTGGGAATCTCTGTAGATGGAGGAAGAAGGTACTCTGTGGGATTCTGGTAAACACAAAATTAATTGTTTCCTTATAAACCATACATTGTGGTGGGTGGTCTAGGGCTCTGGTGAATGTGAGTGCATTTACATAGTAAAAGTATAAAAACATGGCCTAAAAGACACTATTGGAGTTGCCTCTGGAGAAAGAATGAAGGGAATAGAATTGGGCAGGTTTTAAAATAAAGGGTTATTATATTGTACCTGAAAATTTTTAATTTAGTAAAATATGCAAGTGCTAATGTCGCAATCTTTACTGGGTACTAAGTTAGAGATACCAGAAACCAACTTGGCAGAATGTGTCTTTGATGAGCTTATCCTGGGCAACAGTGATCATGGCATCTGGGCCTTAGTGTGACTTTCCCATAGACACATGCATGACTTTCCATGGTCACCATGTTGCTTATGCATATTGCCCTTACAAAACATCCAAATATAGTTTTGGTTTTGTTTTTTTTTTTTGCTTAATTTCACCCTTTGTTCCATTAGGGTAATATAGTATCTTAACCCAATAATTATCTCAATAAAAGGACTGAAAAATATAAGGTTAAAACTAAAGGTCAAATTTTTGATACTGAATATTAAATAGAATAAATTCACCTGAATATTAAATCAGTGACTTGGTGCTTTGAAGAATGTTGTGGGGAGGGGAGAGTTGAAGCTGGGAGACCAGTTAAGAGACCTTATATCTGGTACAGATTGAAGACAATGGTGGCTTGAACTGTGGTGGTAACTGAGGAAATGAAAAGATATAGATAAATTCCAGATGGACTGGATGAGCTTAGCTCTTCTTGCTTATGGACCAGAGGATGAAGAATGAGGAATGAGGAAAATAATCTAGGTTCTGGTGCTTGGACTTGAACATCTGGTTTGAGGGTAGTGCTATTTATTAATTTGGGGACTTTTAGCTAGGGGCATATCTGGGATAGAAGGGTAAGAATCATATGTCATGTAAAATCTGAGATTCCTATTAGACATCTAAGTGGAAATGTCATACAGATAGATAGTTGGAAAAAACGTAGCTGAATCTCAAGTGGGATGTCAGGTTTGGAAGTATACATAGGGAGGAATCGTGACTGGGTAGGCTTAATAGAAAGATTATAGAAGAAGTATGGCACAGCCATCACCAAGCCCAGGGTAGCTGACATTAGAGGATGGGTTGAGGTATTTGAACACTCAGAGACCTGCTATACCCACCTTCACCATGACCTTATTCCAGACAGCACCCACTTTGTGTACACTCTTATTGTATCCCCACATCAGCCTGTTTCTGACCTCACTGTGGTGTCTTCTTTCAGGATGTGGAGAAGATTTAGCTTTTATTCCTATCTTCATGGCTATGTATAGAAAGAAATTATTTCCCAGTAGAAAGCAGATTCCCAAAGAAAATAATAGACATGTATTTGTATGTTTTTCTTTGTTATGTCCCTTTTACAAAACTGCTTCTTTCTCAGTCCATTTTCAATTTAACAAGATGAAATCTTCATCAGTGCTATTTGTCTGACAAAAATACACAAAACACTGTGTTACTTCTGTCATGCGTGGGCTACAAAGATAAAAGTTAAAAATTATAGATTTTGTTTCTTATATTAAAAGACACATGAGTATTTTTTAAAAGTCATCAGATGGTTTTGAAGCATTTAGCAAAATATAAACAATTACAAGTAAGCAGTAATTACATTATACATTTCCCCATACTATACTTTGACACTTTCTTAAAAATAAGGATTATGGTTCCAAGTTCAGTTTCCAGAAAATGCTATGGACTGTTTACTCTTCTTAGTCAAACTTAGTCTTTTCTCTATATTGACTTCTCTGCCTGCTTTGAGAATGTCTCTCTGATTTGTCTCAGACCTTACAGGTATAGTGTGTGTGTGTGTGTGTGTGTGTGTGCTAGTATTCTTCTACTTGTGGCTAATCTAACATGTATAAGAGAACTAACAGAAGGTTTTTAATCTCATTCAGAGTTAAATATTATTTTCTACTTTTTTGAAAGTTCAGTATTGGAAGTGCATGGTCCATATGAAGTATGATTTCAGGTGCTTTCCAGACATTGTCTATATTGTCACATCAACCTTGTGTAGTATGGATCCTTCCTACTTTACGTATGAGAAAATGGGTTGAGAGTATTGCAGTTTTCTAAGACAGCATAACAGGTAAATGAAAGGTCTAGAATCATCTGGCTTCCGAAGGGGATAAACTCTCTGCATATTTTCTATGCTGCTGTCATTTCAATTCCTTGCATTATGCAACCATGTTTGTTACACGTGTGGTTTAATGTTTAGGCAACAGACCTATGGGATGAGCCTCTTATAGGAAAAATAATGGCAATTAAGTTTGTGGGCAGTGTTTGCATGTTCCTTCCACGTTTTCAGACCAGGAGTCCATGTTCTCTCTTTAACCCAGCCCTGAATTACCTATTCCACTCTTGGCATTTACTAAATATACAGTTCCCTAATCCTCATCTGCATCTCAAACTGGTTGCTCTCTCTACTTTTAGGTTACAGCTAGACTTCTTGAAAGAGCCATCTGTACTTTTTGACTTCCTTGAAGGAATGAATTTTTTGTGTTATGTTTCAGATGCAGTAATACATCTACAAGATTCAGAAATCAAAACACATAAAAAAGATGTATGATTCAACCATTCATTCTGTCACTGTCACCAGGCTCCCAATTGTCTCAATCTAGTGGGTGTTTCTACGTAGAGAGAAGGCCTTTGAAGTTCCCTCCTCTGCTAGTGACCTTGACATTCCCCAATTTAATAATTTTAATATATTTATAGAGTTCTGTAACAATCATCACCATCTAATGTTAGAATATTTTCATCACCTTCCACCCAAAAATAATACCTTATGCCTATTGTTAGTCACTCTGCAATACTACCCCCAGCTTTTGGCAAACATTGATTTACTTTTTGTCTCTACACATTTTGCCACTTCTAGAAACTTAATATACATGGAAGCATACAATATGTATTCATTGTGTCTGGTTTCTTTCACTGGGAATGATGTTTTTGAGGTTCATCTATGTTACAACATTCTTTTTCTTATTGCTAAACAATGTTCTACTGTATGTATATACACCCTTTGTTATCCACCAGCTGACAGACATTTAAGCTCTTTCACTTCTAGGCCACTGTGAATATTGCTAGTGTGAACATTCACTTACAAATTTAAAATACTTTTAATTTATTCTGTGCAGATACTTTAGGAGTGGTATCGCTGTGGCATATGTTAAGTATCTTTTTAATTGTATAAGAATCTGTTAATCTGTTTTCCAAAGACTCTGCATCATTTTACATTTCCATCAGCAATGTGTGAAGGACCAGCTTCTCTACATCTTTGGTAGTACGTGAAACTGACTTTTTATTTTTAATGATAGTCATCCTAATGGGCAGGAAGTGGTACCTCATTGTGATTTTGATTTGAATTTCCCTAATAACTAATGGAGTTGAGGATATTTTTATTTGTTTATTTATAGATAGTAACTAGAAGCATTATAAAGAAATTAATAACATTGGTAAAATTAGTTAAATAAGTAAATATAAAAGATACTATTATTGCATTTTTACTTTATACCTTTTCTTTTATACTACAGGACTTAAAATGTGTAAAAGTAATTATAAAAATATATTAACAGGCACACAATATACAGGGTCTGATAGAAGTAATGCCCTTTTTAAAGGAGTTATGTTAATATAGTTATGATATTGCTATGTTACAGAATTACATGCTTATGAATTTGTAAATAAAAAAGGGGCATTATTTGTGCTGGATCCTTTATGTGATATAATTTGTGACAATAATGACATAAAGGGAAAATATATAATAGTTGCAGATTTTGTATACTATTAAAGGTAAGTTGCTTTTAATTCAAGAGATTTTTCAAAGTTGAAGATATGTAATCTGCAGGGTAATCATTAAGAAAATAAATAAAAATATATACAGAAAAATAAATTAGAAATTATCAGAATTGTTCACTACAAAACATCAACCAAACATAAAATAAATTAGTAATAGAGGAATGGAGGAAGAAATATGTGTATTATACATGAAATACAAAATATAAAAAACAAATAATATAAAATACAATGGAGGAATTGAGGAACAGAAGACAAATTGAAAAGTAGCAGAAGTAAGTCTTCACCTATCAGTAATTACTTTTTTTTTTTTTTGGTGGTGGGGGGGTAGTTCCCTGCCTGGGAATCGAACCCAGGCCATGCTGTTGAGAGCACCAAAGCCGAGCCACTACACCACCAGGGAACCCCCAGTAATTACTTAGATATATGGAATGTAGCCAAAGTAGTACTTAGAGGAAAATTTAAAGCTGTAAGTGCCTAAATTTAAAAAGAAGAAATATCTCAAATCTTTCTTTATATCTTAATGAACCAGAAGAAGAAAAGTATAAAAGAACCCATAGCTAGCACAAGGAAATAATAAAGATTACAGAGCAGATATATAACATAGCAAATAGAAAAATAAAAGGGAAAAATCAATGAACCCAAGAATTCTTTCTTTATAGGATCAAAAAAAAGTAACAGATTTTAGGCTAGACTAATAAAAAATAGAGAGTAAACAAATAACTAAAATCTGAAAAGAATATGGGTACATTACTCCTGACTTCATAGAAATATAAAGTATTTTAAAATAATGCAATGAACAATTATGTCAACAAATTTGATAGTCTAGATAAATTCCTAGAAACAGATAAACTACCAAAACTTAATCAAGAGGGAATAGAATATGAATATACCTATAAGTAAAGAAATTGAACCAATAATAAATAACATCGCAATAGAGAAAAGTACAGGACCAGATGGCTTCACTGGTGAATTCCACCAAACATTTAAAGAAGAATTAACATCAATTATTCCTAAACTCTCCCAAATAATACAAGAAGGAACACTTGTTAACTCATTCTATGAAGCTAGTATTACCTGATACCAATGCCAGACAATGACATCACAAGAAAACTACAGTTGAATATCCATTATGAATATAGATATGAACATCCTCAACAAAGTACAAGCAAACTGAACCCAGCAGCATATTAAAAGAATTATACACCATGATCAAGTAGGATTGTTCTTAGGAATGCAAGGTTGTTTCAATGTACAAAAATCAATTAATTATACTAACAGAATGACTGGGGGAAGGGACACACAGTCATCTCAATTGACACAGAAAAAGCATTTGAAAAAATCCAATACCCTTTATTATTAAAACACTCAACAGACTACAAATAGGAGGAAATTTCCTTAATATGATAATGGGCATTTATGAAAAACCCAAAGCTAATAAAATACTCAACAGTGAAACACTAAAAGGTTTCCACCTAAGGTCAAAAAGAAAGAAACAAGGAAAAGAAAAGAGTGCCTGATTTTGCCATTTCCTTCAACATTTTACTGGAAATTTCAGCCATAACATTCAGATAAGAAAAAGAAATAAAAGACATCCTAATTGCAATTAGAAGAGCAAAGTAAAACTATGTTTATTCAGATGGCATGTTCTTACATGAAGAAAATCCTAAAGAATCAATAACAAAAAAATTAATAAAAGTAATAAATAAATTCAAGAAAAGTTTGAATCAAAATGGCCAGGAACACTGCTCCTGGGACTATATTGTATTACAAGAGTTTAGGGGTTAATTTGTCATTATACGTTAGAAGATGTGCATACTCCACTGCATAATTCAACTGGTAAGTATCTGGCTAAAAGAAACTCTCAAGTGCATAAGGACACAAGGAACTTCCTACTATGATATAGATAGCAAATATTTTTTTGTAATAGCAAAATATAATGAGAACAAACATTAACTAAAACAAAATATTAGAAATCCATAAGGAAGTAGATGATGAAATAGGCATAAAATTACTCAGTACAAATAAGTCAAGATATTTAAGTAAGAGCTATATATGCCTACATGGGCAAATATTTTGCCCTCAAAAAGCAAGTCACAGAAAATATTATAAGACCACAGAAACATCTATAAATATTAAGCACACCCCAAACAACTCCAGCTACACAAATGGAAAAAGCATGAAAATATGGATGGGAAACAAACTGTAGTCCTAGGTAATGTTTACCTCTTAGGAGGAAGGGTCTTGGGAAAAAGCTACTGAGGAGGCATACAAGAGAAGCTTCTGACCCCAAAATGTTTAATTCCTTTAAAAAAAGAAAATGAATGGAAGCAAGTGTGACAAAAAATTATCATTGAATACATCTGGGTAGAGGATACATGGGTCTTTTTATGCTATTCTCTACATTTCTTTTGCACATTTGAAATAGTGCATAGAAAGAAAAGAGAAGTTATATCTTTTTTGCTCAAGGACTATGTCAGTTATGGACCATGCTATGGGGTGCTGTGAATGACTAAGTAGAGTCTATTTTATTGAGAATTCCCCCAAATATTTTTTTCAAGCATGGTCTCGTGGTATGAAAGCTATCAGAACATATGTGAGAAGTTTTCTCTACTTAATTTTAAAACTTTCCAAACTGGACTTTACATACTGTCTTCTTCATAGGAAATTTCAGCCCTGTTAAAATTCAATTTTATATTCCTCCTATCAGTTGTAGATGGAATCTTAAACAACTTAGCTTCTTTATTCCTGGGGTTGTCTTTCTACCATTTTCTTGAAAATAAAGTGTTATTTATTTCAACATTGTATATTATACTAATTAAAATATATTTATATGGGAATATAAAGAATTATTTAGTAAATAATGGTTTGATACAAGTAAAATTATCTTTCAATCATATCAAATTCCAATGGATTAAAGAGATAATTATAAAAAAAAAGAAACCATTAAGATCTAAAGGTAGTTCTTTTCCTCTTCCACTTCTCTTCTTTTCCAGAATAATTCAGTCATAACGTCATTAGGTAGAGACAAGCAGAATAGGCACTTGCACCAGGATAGGGAAAACTATGGTGGCCCAGAATGAGGTAAGATGAGCATCTGCATAGAAGGAAGGGCTTACATGGGTGTGCGATACTGAGCAGGGGTGAACAGGGTGCCCATCCATAAGGGTGGCTTGGCTCAGCATGTCAGAGACTGTGTAGGATGAAGAGGAATTCCACATGGTGGATTCCAGCTGCAGCAGCCCTGCAGTCCAAGTCGGGTAAGGCAATCATTGTTGTAAGGCACTCTGGTGTATGTAAGGAATATGATCAAATAAATTAATGTAGTAAGGATAATGAGATCCAGGGAGAAAATGAGATTGAACTTCATGGTGATGGATTGCATTTGGATGGACTGGTGTGAATGTAATGGTTTTTAATATTATAGATATATGTGGAAATAAACATGAATGTAAATCCATATGCACATATACATGTGTATATGTACATACATACAAACATCCTCTATTTCTGTACACATAAAGAAAATGGGAGCAGTTGACACCTCACTAGTAATAATTGCACCTAGCACACATATCCTGGTTTCCATATACTATTTTACTCTAAATGAAATCAGGGTTCCTTGGAGAAAGTGGAAATGAGTTTGCAACATCTTACTGTGACGTTAATAAAGACATACTCAAAGAATAATGGGTATATCAAAAGGACAGAGAAACCAGCTTATAGGGACTCAAGGGTCAAAGTAATTCCTTCAGAAATACTTAAAAATTCCTATATTTTGTCAAATTTTCTGTCAGGTGGTTTGTGTCTTTATCATATTGCATTCTGAGATTCTTTGTCTATTTTGTAAACAGATCCTTTCTAAGTGATATTTCTGCAAAATGTCTTCTTATTTGTTGCTTATCCAGTCATTATCTTTATGGTTAACTTTTGACAAATACCAATTATTTTTAATAGATTTAAATTTATCAATTTTTTTTTATCTTTTGTGCTTCTTGGGCCTTGTTTTATAATTTCTTTTTTTCCCACTCCATATTTTTAAAGATAGCAGACTATATTGTCTTCTCAAATTTAAAAAGTTTTCCCTTTCACAGTTCATTCTTTAATGCACACAGAATCATTGCTTATGTATAGAGCAATGTAGAGAGACAATTCCCTTATTTGCACGTGGATAATCAATTATCCCATTATTGTTTACTGTCTTAAAAGTCATTCCTTTTCCTGAGCATTCTATTTCATCACCAATAACACACTGTCTTAATTACTATAATCTCATCATAAATCTTATTACTTAAAAAAAAATAAAAAGGAACTTCAAACTCTCATATACCAGCCAGGGGCCAAGTTTGCAATCAGGCCTTTCTAAAGATACCAGTCTCAGTCCAGGTATGTTAACTCTTTTCTGCAGAAGATAGTTGGCCAAGACCTTAGATGATACAATCAGAGGTATTAAAGAGACAGATGAGAGAGAATGACAAGGTAAAGCCAATAAGGTAAAGCCTATTAAGGGAAAACAAGAGCATTGAATTAAAGTCCAAAAAAATCTGTCACTAGTA
The DNA here is from genome assembly GCA_004026885.1 of Lyroderma lyra. Lineage (NCBI taxonomy): Eukaryota > Metazoa > Chordata > Mammalia > Chiroptera > Megadermatidae > Lyroderma > Lyroderma lyra. Next base: position 540 of record PVJL010013949.1, on the reverse strand, counting down.
CTAGATGGAGGAGACACAGCTTGACAATTAATATGAAAAATACCTCAGGGGGAGGTCATGGGTTGTTATTCAATATGTGTTAACAGTGTTAACTGAGCCATTGGAAAAACTAATGGAATCTTGTTCTAAATTAATGGGAGTGTCCTGTCCAGATCAATGGACATAGAACTCCCATGCTGTTCTCAAATGATCAAACATCATTTAGAAAATGCATGTATTTCTAAGCTCCTCATTCTAATACAAATGTGAATAAACAAGAGAAGTGCAGTGGGTAGTGTGAGTCGCTAGAGTGATGCTGATATGTGAGCAGTATTATTATTTTTGAAATGAGATGGAGAAAATTTTCAAATGAGTCATGATTATTCTCTTTTGCTCCATTTGGCTGATTTGAGAACAATGGTGGCAGCTTTAGGGACACAGATACAGAGACACTATAAAAAGGAATTAGAATAGCCAAGATATGGAATAAGCGGACTTGGACAGGAATGTGTTCTCCATTAATGGAAGTATTCACACAGCTGGATGAACATGTATCTCTAG
>PVJL010013948.1:0-30056 GCA_004026885.1 Lyroderma lyra | reverse complement strand
GGAGAAACTGATGAATACACAATCATAGTGGGGGACTTAAACACCCCGCTAACAGCCATGGACAGATCATCCAAACAGAAAATAAATAAGGAAATAACAGCTCTAAATGACACATTACAGCAATTGGACATCATTGACATTTACAGGACACTTCATCCAGCAAAAAGAGACTACACCTTCTTTTCTAGTGCGCATGGAAAATTCTCAAGAATGGATCACATGGTGGGACACAAAAGTAGCCTCAGCAAATTCAAGAAGATCGAAATCATACCAAGTGTATTCTCAGACCACAAAGCTTTGAAACTGGATATCACCTATAAAAGTAAAGCAGAAAAATCCACATATACATGGAGATTAAACAACATCTTATTTAAAAAGGACTGGATAAAAGAACAAATAAAAGATGAGATTGAAAAATATATAGAAACTAATGACAATGAAAATACAACGTATCAGAATTATTGGGACACAGGAAAGCAGTAATAAGAGGGAAATTTATATCATTACAGGCCTATCTTAAGAAACAAGAAAAATCACAAGCAAATATCTTAGCATCCCATCTTAAAGAACTTGAAAAAGAAGAGCAGACAAAACCCAAAGTCAGCAGAAGGAAAGAAATAATAAAAATTAAAGCAGAGCTAAACCAATTACACAACAGAAAGACAATAGAAAAAATTAATATTATGAAGAGCTGGTTCTTTGAGAAAATCAACAAAATTGACAAACCCCTGGAGAGACTAATCAAAGGACAAAAGGAAAGGACACAAATATCCAAAATTAGAAATGAAAGGGGAGAAATTACCACTGATACCACAGAAATACAAAGGATTATAAGAAAATATTATGAAGGACTTTATGCCACAAAATTTAACAATCTAGAAGAAATGGACAAGTTTCTAGAAACTTATAGCCTACCAAGACTGAAGCAAGAACTGGATAATCTAAATAGACCAATCAATAGCAGTGAGATTGAAATGACTATCCATAATCTCGCTAAAGGCAAAAGCCCTGGACCAGATGGTTTCACCAACGAGTTCTACCAAGCATTCAAAGAAGAATTAATGCCTATCCTCCTCAGACTCTTCCAAAAAATTGAAGAGGAAGCAATACTTCCTAACTCATTCTATGAGGCCAACATTACTCTAATACCAAAGGCTGGCAAAGACAACACAAAAAAAGAAAACTATAGACCAATATCTCTGATGAACACAGATGCAAAAATCCTGAACAAAATATTAGCAAACAGAATACAACAATGCATCAAAAAGATCATACATCATGATCAAGTGGGATTCACCCCGGGAGCACAAGGATGGTTCAACATATGAAAATCAATCAATGTGATACACCACATAAACAAAATGAAGGACAAAGGCCATATGGTCATTTCAATTGATGCAGAAAAAGCTTTTGACAAGCTACAACATCCATTTATGATCAAAACACTAAACAAAATAGGTATAGAAGGAAAGTATCTCAATATAATAAAGGCCATATATGAGAGACCGTTGGCTGGGGAAAAGCTGAAACCTATTCCCCTAAAATCAGGAACAAGACAGGGATGCCCCCTGTCACCACTGTTATTTAATATAGTACTGGAAATTCTAGCCACAGCAATCAGGCAAGAGAAAGGAATCAAAGGTATAAAATTGGGAAAGAAGAGGTCAAATTGTCACTATTTGCGGATGACATGATCCTTTATATAAAAAAATTTCAAAGATTCCCCCAGGAGACTATTAGAAACAATTAACGAATATAGTAAAGTCGCAGGATACAATATCAACGTACAAAAATCAACAGCATTCCTTTATACAAACAATGAATCCTCAGGCAAAGAAATGAGGGAGTCAATTCCTTTTGCTATCACTACAAAAAGAATGAAATACCTGGGAATTAACTTAACAAAGAACGTGACAGACTTATACACAGACAACTATAAGACGCTTTTGAAAGAAATTGAAACAGACTTCAAGAGGTGGAAAAATATCCCCTGTTCACGGATAGGAAGACTTAACCTTGTTAAAATGGCCATTCTACCCAAAGCAATCGACAGATTCAATGCAATACCCATCAAAATCCCACAATCATACTTTCATCAAATAGATAAAAGAATTATTAGATTTATATAAAAGACCTCGAATTGCCAAAGCAATACTACATAAAAAGAACAAGGCTGGTGGCATTACACTTCCTGACTTCTATTTATATTACAAAGCATCAATAGTGAAAACAGCTTGGTACTGGCAGAAGAACAGAAATAGAGACCAATGGAATAGAACTGAAAACCCAGAAATAAACCCACAAATGTATGGACACTTAATTTTCTACAAAGGAGCAAAAAACATACAATGGGGAAAAGACAGCCTCTTTAGTAGGTGGTGCTGGGAAAACTGGAAAAACATATGCAAAAGAATGAACCTGAGCTGTGAACTCTCTCCATATACAAAAATTAACTCAAAATGGATTAAATACCTTCATATAAGATCTGCACCAATAAACTGTATAGAAGAAAACATAGGTACTAAACTTATAGACCTAGGACTCAAGGAAGACTTCATGAACCTGTCCTCAAAGGCAAGGAAAGTAAAAGCAAAAATAAATGAATGGGACTATATCAAACTAAAAAGCTTCTGCACAGCAAAAGAAACCATCAACAATGCAAAGAGACAGCCAACTGAGTGGGAGAAAATATTTGCCAATAACGCATCAGATAAGGGTCTAATATCTAAAATATATAAAGAACTAATAAGACTTTACAACAAAAAAACAAACAACCCAATTAAAAAGTAGGCAGAAGAACTAAACGGACACTTCTCCCACGAAGAAATACAAATGGCCAGCAGACATATGAAAAAATGCTCATCCTCATTAGCTATCAGGGAAATGCAAATCAAAACCACATGAGATACCACCTCACACCTGTGAGAATGGCTATTATCAACAAGACAAGGAATAACAAGTGCTGGAGAGGATGTGGAGAAAAAGGAACTCTGGTACACTGCTGGTGGGCGTGCAGACTGGTACAACCACTGTGGAAGGCAGTGTGGAGGTTCCTTAGAAAATTGGGAATGAGCTTCCATTTGACCCAGCAATCCCCCTTCTGGGGATCTACCCAAAATACTTGAAAACCTTTGTCCGCAAAGACTTATGTACCCCAATATTCATTGCAGCACTGTTTACAGTGGCCAAAACATGGAAACAACCCAAGTGCCCTGAGACAGATGACTGGATAAAGAAGCTCTGGTACATATATACAATGGGATATTACTCAGCTGTAAGAAAAGATGAAATATTGCCATTTGCAACAAAATGGATGGACATGGAGACCATCATGCTAAGTGAAATAAGCCAGACAGAAAAAACAAAGAACTGCATGATTTCACTCATATGCGGAATATAAAACTGAAAGCAAAGAAAAAAAGAAATGAACAAACAAATAACCCATGGACACAATCAATAGTTTAATGTTTATTTGGGGATGAGTGAGTTAGGGTTGGGAGAAAGGGGAGAGGGTGGGAGAGGAGGGGGTAGCTAAATATAAGGTCATGGAAAGAGAAGTCACATTAGGTGGTGAACTTATTATACATCAAGTTGACAATGCACTGTAGAATTGTATGCCTGAAACCTATGTAATCCTTGCTAACAGATGTCACCCCAATAAGTCTAACAAATTAAAAAAAAAAAAAAACACTTCAGTTTTTTTCATATATTTGCCACCATGAATAATGATGCCATAAACATAGGTATACATATATTTTTATGGGTAAATCTTTCCAGATTTTTTAGTAGATACCCAGAAGAAGAATTCCTGGGTCATATGGTAATTTTATTCTTAATTTTTCTGAGGAAACTCCACACTGTTTTCAAATATTGTCTAGTGGAAATTTCAAGAAGACATGAGATTTGAAGACTTAAAATCCCTATTGATATGAAATTCCAGGTATCCAGAAATTAAAAAACGTGATGGCCAATGTAGAAAATCTATCCAGTATTCTGGTGTGCTTCAAGTGATAAATTGTAGAGAATTCGAAACTTTCTAATTGAAAAAAATGAAACAGCTATAGTAGCATTACAAATTGTAGAGATACGTGTAGTGAATCTATGCACACTTGTGCCTCACTGATTGACTTGAAAGCCTTTTCTTTTCTGTTATCTGTTCATGGACAGCCTATAATCTTTCATTGTGAAAAACAGTGCTTTGAGTCTGAATTCATTTCAACTAGTCTGTTAAGTCAATTGCCAACATTTGAAATGAGGCAGCAGGACTGAGATTTTAATAAATGTCTTAGAACAAGGAACAACTAAGGGTGCCACAGCATAATACTGTGGGCTTTAAATAAGGAAATGGTTTTATATGAGAGTGATGCACAATAACCAAAATATTGCACTAGGGACTGAATGACACATAGAGAAGGGCATCTCAGAAGTGCATGATGTATAAAATAATGAAAAGCATCTTCTGAAGACTCTAGAGAATGCAGTGTGCATAGAACAATAATGAAATAAAGTTCCATGTACAAGTTATTAGAATATTTTAGGCTTTGGTCAAAAAACCTTTCACAAATTAGGTCATTTAACACTCTGGTAAATCACATAAGAAGGAGGCAATTATCACTCTTTCAAATAAGAAAACTAGAGCTCAGGTTGGTGAGTCAAGAATTACACATCTAACCACTGCCAAATTGGTATACCTGGGATTTAAATAAAAGTCATTGTTATCTCTTTCCAAGATTAGCATTCTTGGGTTCTATGGTATATAAAATCATATGGAACTATGGCTTATATAAGGCTTTTGTAAGGTGCTTTGAAAAATATATTATATTAACAACTTGGTCATTTCCCTAAGAAGACTTTCGGGGAAATAAGAAACAAGACATTCATGTATGAATGATTCACTTTTATTTTTTTAAAAACTACCATATATATAGAATTATATTAGCAGTTTTAAGTACAAAGTCTAACAATTACGTTTGCAAATTTGCCACCATGCACTTACGTTTGCAGCACTGTACAAACAACTCAGTAAGGTTTCACAACCTTGGTATATCTGTGTCTCACAGCTGTGTTCGTGTTGATGTGTGGTGATGTCTCACTAAATGGTACCATCACAAGAACGTTAGAGTTTGAATTTGAGCAATGAACAAACATTAATTTCTTATTAAACTTGTCAAGAGTGTAAGTGAAGTCAGGGACATGTTAGTCCAAGTTAATAGAGATAATGCCATGAAGAAAATGACAATGTACAAATGCATTAAACAATTTTTTTGAAGAGAGAGAAAACACCACTAATAAAGAGCAGTCAGGACTGCCAGTTACAAGCAGAATTGACAAAAACATTGCAAAAATATATCCAATTGTGTGTCAAAATCATCAGCTGACTATGAGAAGCATAGCAGACCAAATAAACATTGATAGTGAAACAGTTCAGAAAAATCTTAACTGAAAATTTTGGCATGAGAAAGGTGTGTGCAAAAATGGTCCTGAAGGAGCTCACTGATGAACAGAAGCAAAGGAGAGTGAAAGTTTGCCAAGACCATTTGGAGAGGCAAGATGATGTTTTGGGCCATGTTATCACTGGTGATGAAGCATGAGTGTTCCAATGCAACTCTAAAACAAGGCATCAAAGTGCACAATAGAAGTCAGCCAATTTTTCACAACCAAAAAATTTCCATCAATCCAAATCAAGAATCCAAATGGGGAGGAGGACAAGATGTCGAATGGAAAGGAGGCCCCTAAAGCCTCTCCCAGAAAACACAACTGAATGGCCACCCAGGAGCCAAGAAAGAGGACCCTGGGTGACCAAATATGGCAGCTGAGACATCCACACATCACAAGTAAACACTTAAGGGTTAGAGAGAAAGGGGCGAGCGGGAGAGAGGGGAGGGAGCAAAGATGGATCGCAACAGGAACCAATTGTGGCTGACTGCAGTGCAGGGGAGGGGAGAAACCAAGAAGCGACAAGAGGAAAAGCCCTAGCAAAGCGGCAGAACAGTGGGAGTCCATTGGGGTGCTAGGCCAGGGAGCTGGAATTTGGAGTGGCGAGTTGGGGACAGAGTTTGGGAGCCAGCCTCTGGAACTCTTGAGGGCTGAGCAAAGACTCTGAACTGCGAGACGACATCTTGACTGAACATAACACCCTCATGTCAAAGAGGATGAATTCCTTAAAAACTAAAACTCCTCAGAAAGAACAGGAAATTTATCAAGACAGCTTCTTAGACCTAGAAGTTTCCAAATTAAGTGACAGAGAATTTAAAGTAGCCATTCTAAAGCCTCTGAAAGAAATAAAAACATACTGGCAGAGCACCATGGTTGACATAAACAACATAGAAAAGGACATGACATTAAAAAAGGAACTTCATGAACAAAAGGAACAATTTAACAAAGAAACTCAAAACACAAGGAAGATTGAGATGGAAATGCGAGAGATAAATAATACAATAAAAGAAGTGAGAAATGAAATAACTGCCATAGGAAACAGGGCCAACCAGATGGAGGAAAGAATTAGTGATATCGAAGATCAGAACATGGAAACAGCTCAGAAAGAGGAAGAGAGGGAATATAGAACCAAAACAATTGAGAGAACTCTACAAGAACTATCTGACTCCATGAGACAAAACAACATCAGGATAAAAGGAATAGAAGAAGGGGTAGAGCGTTCTACAGAGAATATACTCAAACAAATAGTAGATGAGAATTTTCCAAACCTATGGAAAGATCTGGAACCCCAAGTTCAAGGAAAAACAGGAACCCTAGATACCTGGAGCCTAACAGATCTTCTCCAAGACACATGGTACTAAAGATGTCCAAAATCAAAGACAAAGAGATAATTCTCAAGGCGGCCAAGGAAAAAAGAACTATAACCTTTACAGGAGAACCCATCAGACTGGCATCAGATTTCTCTGCAGAAACTCTACAAGCCAGGAGAGAGTGGAATTCAATATTCAAAAATTTAGAAGAGAGGAACTTCCAGCCAAGAATAAATTATCCACAAAAATTATCTTTCAGATATGAAAGTGGAAAAAGATCTTCTCAGACACACAGAAGCTGAGTGAATTTGCCTGCACAAGGCCAGCCCTCCAAGAAATACGGAAGGATGCTCTTCGACCTGAAATAAAACATCAACAAAAATAAAACAAAAACAAACAAAGAAATAAGTAAAGGCCACAGGAAATCCTCACATATCAATCATCACTCTAAATGTTAATGGACTGACCTCACCAATAAAAAGACACAGAGTAGCAGACTGGCTCAAAAAACAGGACCCATCCATGTGCTGTCTCCAAGAAACACACCTCAGCCATAAGGACGAACACTGACTCAGAGTGAAAGGATGGGATACAATACTCCAAGCAAATGGTAACCAGAGAAAAGCAGGAGTGGCGATACTGATATCTAATGAAATAAACTTCAGGTTAAAAAACATAGTAAAAGAAAAAGATGGACATTACATAATGATAAAAGGCACAATACAACAACAAGAAGACTTGACACTAATTAATATATATGCTCCCAATCAGGATGCAGCAAAATATACAAAGAAACTACTAACAAATTTGAAAGGAGAAACTGATGAACACACAATCATTGTGGGAGACTTAAAGACCCCACAAACAGCTATGGACAGATCATTCAAACAGAAAATAAATAAGGAAACATCAGCTCTAAATGACACATTACAGCAATTGGACATCATTGACATTTACAGGACACTTCATCCAGCAAAAAGAGATCACACCTTCTTTTCTAGTGTGCTTGGAACATTCTCAAGAATAGATCACATGCTGGGACACAAAAGGCACCTCAGCAAATTCAAGAAGATCGAAATCATACCAAGTGTATTCTCAGACCACAAAGCTTGGAAATTGGAGATCAACTGTAAAAAGAAAGCAGAAAGAAACACATATACATGGAGATTAAACAACAGCTTATTAAAAAAGGACTAGATAAAGGAACAAATAAGAGATGAGATTAAAAAATATATAGAAACTAATGACAATGAAAATACAACGTATCAGAATTATTGGGACACACTGAAAGCGGTAATAAGAGGGAAATTTATATCATTACAGGCCTATCTTAAGAAACAAGAAAAATCATAAGCAAACATCTTAGCATCCCATCTTAAACAACTAGAAAAAGAAGAGCAGACAAAACCCAAAGTCAGCAGAAGGAAAGAAATAATAAAAATTAAAGCAGAGCTAAACCAAGTAGAGAACAGAAGGACAATAGAAAAAATTAATATAATGAAGAGCTGGTTCTTTGAGAAAGTCAACAAAATTGACAAACCCCTGGTGAGATTAATCAAAGGACGAAAGGAAAGGACACAAATATCCAAAATTAAAAACGAAAGGGGAGAAATGACCACTGATACAACAGAAATACAAAGGATTATAAGAAAATATTATGAAGGACTTTATGCCACGAAATTTAACAACCTAGAAGAAATGGACAAGTTTCTAGAAACTTATAGGCTACCAAGACTGAACCAAGAAGAACTGGATAATCTAAATAGACCAATCAATAGCAACGAGATTGAAATGACTATCCATAATCTCCCCAAAGGCAAAAGCCCTGAACCAGATAGTTTCACCAACGAGTTCTACCAAGCATTCAAAGAAGAATTAACATCTATACTCCTCAGACTCTTCCAAAAAACTGAAGAGGAAGCAATACTTCCTAACTCATTCTATGAGGCCAACATTACTCTAATACCAAAGCTTGGCAAAGACAACACAAAACAAGAAAACTATAGACCAATAACTCTGATGAACATAGATGCAAAAATTCTAAACAAAATATTAGCAAACAGAATACAACAATGCATCAAAAAGATCATACATCAGTATCAAGTGGGATTCATCCCAGGAACACAAGGATGGTTTAACATACAAAAATCAATCAATGTGATACACCACATAAACAAAATCAAAAGACCATATGGTCATTTCAATAGATGCAGAAAAAGCTTTCGACAAGATACAACATCCATTTATGATCAAAACACTAAACAAAATAGGCATAGAAGGAAGATATCTCAACATAATAAAGGCCATATATGACAAGTCCTCAGCTAACATCATACTGAATGGGGAAAAGCTGAACCCTATTCCCCTAAAATCAGGAACAAGACAGGGATGCCCCCTGTCACCACTGCTATTTAATATAGTACTGAAAGTTCTAGTCACAGCAATCAGGCAAGAGAAAGGAATCAAAGGTATCCAAATTGGAAAAGAAGAGGTCAAATTGTCACTATTTTTAGGTGACATAATCCTTTATATAAAAAATTCCAAAGATTCCACCAGGAAAATATTTACGAATTAATTAACAATTAATGAATATAGTAAAGTTGCAGGATACAAAATCAATGTAAAATAATCAACAGCATTCCTATATACAAACAACAAATCCACAGAAAAAGAAAAGAAGTCAATTCCCTTTGCTATCACAACAAAAAGAATGAAATACCTGGGAATTAACTTAACAAGGAACCTGACAGACTTATACACGTTCTATAAGACACTTTTGAAAAAATTGGAACAGACTTTAAGAGGTGGAAAAATATCCCCTGTTCATGGATAGGAAGACTTAACATTGTTAAGATGGCCATTCTGCCCAAAGCAATCTACAGATTTAATGCAATACCCATCAAAATCCCACAATCATACTTTCGAGAAATACATAAAAGAATTAGTAAATTTATATGGAACCATAAAAGACCTCGAATTGCAAAAGCAATACTACATAAAAAGAAGAAGCCTGGTGGCATTACATTTCCTGAATTCAATTTATATTACAAAGCATCAATAGTCAAAATAGCTTGGTACTGGCAGAAGAACAGAAATATAAACCAATGGAATAGAACTGAAAACCCAGAAATAAACCCACAAATTTATGGACAAATAATTTTTGAGAAAGGAGCAAAAAACATACAATGGGGAAAAGACAACCTCTTTAGTAGGTGGTGCTGGGAAAACTGGAAAAGCATATGCAAAAGAATGAACCTGAGCTATGAACTCTCTCCATATACAAAAATTAACTCAAAATGGATTAAAGGGCTTCATATAAGTCCTGCAACAATAAACTGCATAGAAGAAAACATTGATACTAAACTTATAGACCTAGGACTCAAGGAAGACTTCATGAACCTGACCTCAAAGGCAAGGGAAGTAAAAGCAAAAATAAATGAATGGGATTATATCAAACTAAAAAGCTTCTGCACAGCAAAAGAAACCATCAACAAGGCAAAGAGACAGCCAACTGAATGGGAGAAAATATATGCAAATAACGCATCAGATAAGAGTCTAATATCTAAAATATATAAAGAACTAATAAGACTGAACAACAAAAATCAAACAACCCAATAAAAAATGTGCAGAAGAACTACACAGACACTTCTCCCACGAAGAAATACAAATGGCCAGCAGACATATGAAAAAATGCTCAACCTCATTAGCTATAAGGGAAATGCAAATCAAAACCACCATTAGATACAACCTCACACCTGTTAGAATGGCTATTAGCAACAAGCAAGAAATAACAAGTGCTGGAGAGGATGTGGAGAAAAAGGGACTCTGGTACACTGCTGGTGGGAATGCAAATTGGTACAACCATTGTGGAAGGCAGTGTGGAGTTTCCTCAGAAAATTGGGAATGGAGCTACCATTTGACCCATCAATCCCCCTTCTGGGGATCTACCCAAAATACTTGAAAACCTTTGTCCGCAAAGACTTATGTACCCCAATGTTCATTGCAGCGCTGTTTACAGTGGCCAAAACATGGAAACAACAAAAGTTTCCTACGACAGATGACTGGATAAAGAAGCTCTGGTACATATACACAATGGAATATTACTCAGCTATAAGAAAAGATGAAATATTGCCTTTTGCAACAAAATGGATGGACCTGGACATCATCATGCTCAGTGAAATAAGCCAGACAGAAAAACCAAAGAACTGTATGACTTCACTCATATGCAGAATATAAAACTGAAAGCAACAAAGAGAAAAGAAATGAACAAACAAAGAAACAACCCATGGACACAATCAATAGTTCAATGGTTATTTGGGAACAAGTGGGTTAGGGAGAGGAGAAAGGGGAGGGGGTGGGAGAGGAGGGAGGGGAAGCTAAATATATGGTGATGGAAAGAGAAGTCACATTAGGTGGTGAACTTATTATACAACAAGTTGACAATGCACTGCAGAATTGTATGCCTGAAACCTATGTAATCCTTGCTAACAGATGTCACCCCAATAAGTCTAACAATAAAAATGAATTAAAAAATAAAGAATCCAAATGATGTAGCTAACTTTTTTTGATATCAGAGGGACTGTTCATTCTGAATTTGTACCAACAGGACAAATAGTTAACTAAGTTTACTATTTGGAAGTGCTGAAAAGGCTACGTGAAAAAGTTAAACAAAAATGAACTGAACTTGCGGCCAAAAATTCATGGCTCTTGCATCATGACAATACATATGACACTGTCTGTGAGAGATTGTTTTAGCCAGTAAACAAATAACTGTATTGGAACACCCATCCTACTTACCTTATCTGGCCCCCCATAACTTTTCTTTTATCCAAAGATAAAGAAAATGTTGAAAGGAAAACATTTTGATGACATTCAGGACATCAAGGGTCATATGATGATAGCACTCATGGCCACTTCAGAATAAGAGTTACAAAATGATTTTGAAGAGTGGATTAGGTGCTGGCAGCAGTGCATAGCTTCCCAAAGTCAATACTTTGAAGGTAACCATAGTAATATTCAACAATGAGAGGGGTAGCATTTTTTCTAGGATGAGTTCACAAACTTAATTCTCAGACCTCATATATAATGCTAAGAAGACAAATAGCACTCTTCACCAAACTCAGAAAAATTTATAATTTATAATCTAGTATCAGAGGAAAATATACATATGGCTCAAAATCAATTAATTCCATTGGGTCCATTGTTGAGTAGGGAGAGTTTAAATTATGAGTTCTAGAATGGACACAGTTTGTCAAACAAAGACAGTGGTGTTGGTTTTTTTATGTGGAGGAAGATACTTAAACATAGACTTTAAGAAAAAATATTGGAGGACATAATCTAAAAATAATGAACTAGAAGCAACTGAAATAATGGGTGAATAGAAGAGTGTTTGAGAACCTGTACTTTAGTTAGGATCAGTTTTCAAAGTTCTAAAATAGAGAAGGGAGATAGAACAAAACTATTACTTTCATGAAAGTCAATACTGTAGAAATAATAAGTTATTCTGTAAGTCCCCCAAGAATGGCTTGCTTCATCACAGAACAGCTATGTTAAAGGGCATTCTCAAATTACTCTTATAAAAGAATGTCTCAGTATCCAAAAGAGGAGCCTAGTTAACAATGTAAGTTAACCCGAGGAAATATTGGCCAATATCTGAGTCCCTACCATTTTCAGAGCATGATCAGGAAGGGAAATGCAAAGAGTAAAACACAGTTATTCTTGTTCAAATAACCCAGTAATTCAAAAGCTATGTTGGCACCAGCACAGAAAATAATGATTTATACAACAGGAATGAAAGTAGGATGAAAAAGCCAGTTTTAGTATATGTAAGATAAGCAGAAGAAAGTGAGGAGGCATATAGTGCCTGAAATCTGATAGAAAAGTCAGGTAGGATCAGATGAATTCGGGGATTGGTAAAGCACATCTAAAACACACACACACACTTCTAAAACAAAACACACACATGCAAAATTGAGTTGCCTTAAATTTTTAAAAATTCATTTTTTAAAAAATGAAAGGAACTATAGTAAATTCATACTGTAATGAAGTGGTATAAGATAAATATATTTTAAAAACCTGGCAGGGCTAGAGGAGACAGTGAATAACACATGTCACTCACTCAACTGTAAGAATCATAGTTCTGGAGCCAACTTCTGTATCTCCATGAGACTCATTCATGGCAAAAACAAGTTTGAGCTGTGACAGGTAGAACCAAAAGATCTAACATATATCTAAGTATTAAGCAATTAAGGAAATTGAGATACTGAAAGTGATTGAACTGCCATTTACTCTTTATTTGAAAAGTAATGTCTCTCTTATTAAGCACATTTATCATGGCTTGACAAGTCACTTTAACATCAATAAGGCCAGGAGAAAGTTTCAGGTAACTCCAGAATGCAAAAAACTAATTTTCCAATCTGTGCAGTGGAAAATAAGAGCCAATATATAAATATCTCCATAATCTACTGAAACAATGAAGACAGAAAAATTCAAACTTATTTAAGCTTATTTTATTATTTAAGTTTTCCATGCATTGTGAAAATTATTCATTATTATCAATCTCTGTTCCCAGTTAGATAGCACTAATTTTATCTCTTACAATCTCCTCAGCAGTTTCTGGATTCCCTGTTTGATCTCCTTGGTCCTCACACCATAAACAATGGGGTTCAGAGCTGGAGGAATGAGGTGGTGCAAAATGTTGAGCAAGATGGGGACATCTGGGGAGATTCTCTTCCTGGCCAGGTTAGTGATGACCAGAACCAGCAGGACTGTGCTGAAGAAGATGATAAGGATGAAGTGGGAACCACAAGTGCCTAGAGTTTTAGCCATAGCACCCACAGCTTTGATTCTTAGCACAGCTTTTAGGATAAAGGAATAGGAGAGAACAATAAGGATGAGGTCAGAGCCCAGTAGGGTCCAGCCTATAACAAACTGGTAGAGCTGATTGAAGGTGATGTCATCACAGGAGAGTTTGGACACAGACAGATTAGTGCAGATGCAGTTCTTGATGATGTTCTCTGTGCAGTATCTGAGTCGGGAAGTAAATATGGGGATAGGCATAGTGAGAAGACCATTCCGGGCCACAACAAAAATGGCTGCCCTAACCACAAATTGGTCAGTGATGAGGGATGAGTATTGTAATGGGTGACAGATGGCCACATAGCGGTCATAGGCCATGATCATAAATGTGCAGGACTCCATGGTCAAGAAACTATTCATGATGAACATCTGGAGGAAGCAGGCAGAGAAACTGATGGATTTGTTGTCAAACCAGAAGATGTCCAAGACTTTGGGAATAACTGTGAGGCAAAGCACCATATCCAGCAGAGAGAGGAGGCTGAGCAGGTAGTACATAGGCTCATGCAGAGAGGCCTCCAGCAGGATGGTGATCAGGAGGATAATGTTGGCCCCCATGGCCAGGAGGAAGAGGAAGCTGAGGGGCAGAGACAGCCAGTGCTGCCAACTCTGGTAATTAGGAAAGCAGATGAGGAGGAATTCAGAGACTGGAGCAGTGCTGTAGTTGCTGGGCGATGCCATGTAAAGCGTCCTGATAATAACTGACACTTTAGAAAACCTAGAATGGTAAGACAATAAATCCATCCAGACATAATGAATACCCATGGAGAATTAACTCATTTTCCAAAGAACCATTAAAAATGATAATAATTAAGTGTTTGGTACTATTTAAAGTAAACATCCATTCTGTTAAGATGACTGTATTTCTTAATTTGCGTAAT
Source organism: Lyroderma lyra (assembly GCA_004026885.1). Taxonomy (NCBI): domain Eukaryota; kingdom Metazoa; phylum Chordata; class Mammalia; order Chiroptera; family Megadermatidae; genus Lyroderma; species Lyroderma lyra. Next base: position 15,574 of record PVJL010013948.1, on the reverse strand, counting down.
TCTAATTTTTACCCCTTTTCATTCTTAATAGTTTCCCAAATTGATTGATAAATTACATGATCACCTTTTTTATGATATAATGTTATTGTCATCTCAAGTTCACAGATGAGGAAACAAAGGCAAATGTTAAGTAAGGTCATTTTACTAAAATCGCAGTAGTGAAGCCATGATGTGCAACAATAAAGTCTGAATTACAACTCTTACTACCTTTTCTGCCTCTATAAACAATAACACTTATATAGACTCTGCTTCTACAGCGGATCAGCCATAGGCCTCAAACAAATGCCTGTCCCTCTCCTTCCTCCAGGAGAGGACATCACAGGCAAAGAAAAAATCAGACCTAAGTACATTACCAGAAAATATCTGAAAACTTGATTAGCATTATGACTATCATTTGTACAAGAAATAGTACCTTAGAGATAGACTGACCAGACATACCATTTTAACTGGGACAGAAAAAAAACAGTAGTGTCCCATTTCAAATAATATGTATGGTCAGACTACTGACACCTGGACTTTAGCCCAGTGAGTCTAGGCTGACCACATGCAGTGTTTGAAACAGGACAGTACTGTTGATTTCTGTCCTGTTTAAAATGGTACTTCTGGTCAGCCTACTTAGGGAAGACATGAAAAAGTTTCCTAATGTCTTTGGCAAGCAGTTAAGGTGAGAACAAGAAATTTCAGGAGTCAGAAACTTTGGTCCAACAGTACTATCCTTAGAGTAAGGGATATGAGCACCTGCTGTCTTCATCTGATTCTATGTGGATTCTTCATCAATCACAAACACAGACTAAACAGATTCTCATGGATTCCCAGCCACAAACACAGACTAAACAGATTCTCACAGATTCCCAGCTTGGTGGTTATAAACAAATTTAAGACACTTATGAGATAACATTTTATATGGTTACCACACTAAAGCCTATCTTACAACATTCGTTGATATACTGCAGTGATGCTATTTGTTTTCAATGTTCTGAAGAAGTCCAACCTCAGCCAGATTTTGTCAACAATGGCAATGATCCTAAAGAGCATTGGACTCTCCTAGAATCAGCTTCCCTTTCTTTTCTGAGAGAGTGAATGCCTGTTTCTGAAAGGTAAGAAGTAAGTGAAAATATTTGAAGGCAGGTTTGAAAGTTGAAAGAAAAAAATTTGCCATTCTGTTTTGTGCAATATATAATCACTTTCAGTATAATCTGCAGTAGCACTTCCAATAGAAATATAATGAAAGCCACATACAAAATTTTTAATTTCTAGTAGCCACTTTAAAACTTAAAATGAAACATGCAAAACATGTTCCTTTTATTATGTTAATAACATAATTGCTTTACTCAATACAACCAAAATGTTATCACTTTAACAGGTAATCAATGAAAAATACTGTTAAAGACCAATTTTAGGGTATTTGTTTTTGTTTTTGTACTAAGTCTTCAAAGTCAAGTGTGCATTTAACATTCACAACATGTCAATTTTGACTAGACACATTTCAAGTGCTCAATAGCCAAATGTGGCTATTAGCTATTGTATTGGATAACACAGGTCTAGAGTTTTGGAAAACTAAACAGTCCTCTTTTTAGTTTGCTTAATATATGAGCTTCCTCTTGGTGTTGGCCACATGGCATTTATGACTCTTGGATTATATAGAGGAATTCCTTTCATTTAGTTCTATGATGGGTCAGCTCAAAATTACAGTGTTTACTTTTACAATACTCTCCATCAAGGTTTCTTTTGAGATATTTTTAGTAAAGTGATCTTCCAAATTCAGAATGGGAATACTTCATTAAGGAGAGAGGTAATCAACAAATCTAGAGTTCCCAGTTTAGGTAACATAGATGCCTCTACCAGGTCCTCGAACTTTCCAGTGTTCCCAATCTCCTTGACTTAAGCTACATACCACTCTTCCCCCAACTCCTGCCTTAAGACAGTGGAGTTATTTTTTTTTTTTAGAATCAATGTCACTACCAGTAAAGAATGCCAAAATATCCAGATATCTCCAAATGTGGTCATAGGAACACCATTCTTTCTCATAAGATATATTTGGCAACTGAAATTAGGTTATGTTAGCAAGGGATGGCAAAAAATCTGAGGTTCAAATGGGTAGAGGGTTTCTTTTTAGAGTGATGAAAATCTTTATAATTAGAAATGATAGTTGCACAACATTGTGAATGTTACAAAATTAAACACTTTGAAATGGTTTTTAAAATGGTATAATCATAATTTAAAAACAACTGTAATTTCTGACATAAATCCAGATAAAAACTATCCTATTAGTCAGACCATACAAACTTACCTGTGGGCAAATTCCAGTTACCTTAAAAAAAATCTATTTCTATAAAGTCATCTGTTTTGTTTCCAATTGGTTATCATGTTCTTTTTCCTGGATCAGAGAACCAAAAATAAAGAATTGACTTCATACCCAGTCTGAAGTCTTCTGGGGAGCACGGCGACTTGAGCAATAGTAAAGCTTTTCTGTCCTAGCCAGAGAAGCAAGAAAGAGCACTGGGAGACAAGGCAGGATTGGACAAAAGGCCATGAGGCAGTAAGTAATCAAGGCATCTTGGATTACTGGCCCTATCTCATCTGGTACTTCTAGGGCAGTCTTCTTTAGGAGGGACTGGAGTTTTCAGTTAAGAATTGCAGTTAATAATATAAACTCCTGGTCTGCAATTGCCATGGGCAATTATGAATTTAATTTAAGAACACTCACCCTGAAAATTTTGGCTTTTCTAAATGGGTAGTATACAGCTTACACTAGAAAAAGTTTGCCACCATATGAAAGCAATGGCCCATCAGATTTGGGGAAATTGAAAGACTCTAAATTTAAATACCAGACATGTCATAGTCCTATCAGAAGAATATCTTCTTCCAGCTTATATTGAATACATAGAACCCTACGTGCCTCATCATTTCCATTGTCATGACTTTCCTGGTTCCAAATCAGACTTACCAGCTTGAGAAGGTTGTACTGTACTGCTACTTAAGACTGCTTACTACACTGTCTGTACCAGCCCCTCAGAGGCTCTAGAGGCTAAATTTTCATGGCCCTAAGCTGCACTCTGTTCCTTCCCTCCCAACAGTCCACAGGGGCAAAGACTACTTTAGGCCCAAAACTACCTAGAGCATAAGGCCTATTGCAGGCTAAGGAGGGAGAAAACACAGCAGACAAAATTTAATATAGGAGTAGTGATGAATAGGGAGAGAGCTGAAGAAAACAAGGAAAATGTAGAGGGTGAGAGTGTCCCTACATAAAGAGCATGTATGTTTGAAAACAAATACTTCTAGAATAGAGAAAAATTTATTTCAGACATTAAATGTACTCTTAGAAAATTTGTGTTTAAAAGAAAAAAGAAATGAACAAACAAATGAATAACCCATGGACATAATCAATAGTTTAATGTTATTTGGGGACGAGGAGGATAGAAAGGGGAGAAAGGGGAGGGGGTGGGAGAGAAGGGAGGAGAAGCTAAATATAAGGTGATGGAAAGAGAAGTCACATTAGGTGGTGAACTTATTATACAACAAGGTGACAATGCACTGTGCAATTGTATGCCTGAAACCTATGTAATTCTTGCTAATAGATGTCACCCAAAAAAGTCTATCGATAAAAATGAATTTAAAAAAAAGAATTATCAAAAAAAGAGAAAAAAAAATTTGTGTTTAAATGAGGATTTAATATTCTAAAACTAGGGTTATTTCATTATAGCCAATGTACAAACGATGGGCTATGATGTATAATATGGTATGGAAATATTATTTTCCCTTATTACCCACAGTGCAGTAGCTTAATTGGAAATAGAAATGGACAAGTAAAACATTTATTAATTTTATTGTGGTAAAATTGATACACAAAAATATTTATACAGGTAAGGTATACAAGATTATAACTCAATATTTGTATGCACCAGGTAGTATTCACCATCGTAAGTCTTTCATTCATCATCATACAATTGATCGCCTTTAACCATTTCGCCCCCTACCAACCTGCTGTCTGTACCTATAAGTTTGTTTTTGTTTGTAAATGTGATTATCTAATTGGCTTGATTAAGCAATTTATGAATCCAGCAACTAGAAGGGCTCTGAGGGATTGTACAAAATAGAAGGCTTTTATAGGAAGGGTGAGCCAAAGGAGTTATTAACAAAATAAAAGAAAGGATTATTTTTAGACCAGGACATTTTTTTACTTCTGTTTTTGTTTTGTTGGGGTTTTTTTTTGTTTTTGTTTTCTGGGGGTGTTTTTTGTGGGGAGGAAAGAGAACACCAAGGATTTTCTATCATACAGACTGCCACTTCTTCCTACGCAGGATGGAGAGGGCCCAAGTGACATATTACTTCATTGGCTGTTTACCAGAAAATTCTGTACTAGTTGATTATTATTTTATTTCTGGGACAGATTGAATACCAATTAGGTTACATATTTAATCTGAGTTTGGTATCAAGGGCTGGCTTTAGCACAAAGTATGTTATTTTGAGTCTGTAGTTTTCTCTTTAACAGTTTGTTTCAAGAAAGTTTGTTTTGTAATAATATTTATTAATATTATTAATGATAGGGCATGGTAAGAGTGTGAAAATCTGACACTCACTGGGTGAGGAAAGGTGCCAGCTGAAAATGTGTGTTAGTAAAAGAAAGATGCCTTAGAAAGTTTCTAGATACCAGAAATTGGAATGAGGAAACTGAGGAGGATGCTGAGACACCATCCTCTGTTTTTTTTCCACCTCACATGGTCTGAGTTACAGGACTAAGACTGCAGTTATGGTTCAGATAATGGGATATAGCTGGGCAAGATACACCTCTGTTGCTTTGAATGTCTCTGTATTTTCTGAAGGAAACCTTGGGTTGGATATCAGCTTTATCCCATCTGGCCAAGCTACTAGTGACAATAATATATATCTAAAGATAGAGATAATCCTATTTTCCCTTATTCTTCAAACCCTACTGACTCTTTGTGAATGAAGGGAGATCTCAGGAGCCTCCTGCTACTGCCTGGTTTATGTACTGCCAATTTGCCAGAACTGCAGAGTGTTAATTATGAACACAAAATGAACTCTAATAATTCTGACAGTTTTAATAGTCACAAAGTGACAGTCATGCCAGAGCATCATGTGAAAAGTGTGCCCAGTGAACACCCTATCCAGATAACTCCAGATTCAGGGTGGAGCATGACAATCTAGACAGTTTTATTGGACTGCAGATGAGTGCACTGCACCAAGTCTTGAACATAACATCAGAGCTCTCTGACAGCTCATCGCTCAGGCCTCAACTCAACAAACAAGCTGACAGCTGCACCTGCACTCATCTCAGATGGAGTACTTGAAGCCATGCCTCTTGAACTGTCTCTCCAGCCTGGTCTGATGCCCAATGTTATGCACTCCAGTGCCATAGGGACTCTCACCAAACACTGGACTCTCTCTTTCATCCTTTTTTTGTAAGACTTTGTTTGCTTCGCTTAACCCTATTGCTTGCAAATCTGTATGACCCTCTTGCTCTACTTCATCTACTGGAGGCTGCCCCCTGGCCAGAGTCTTGATTAATGCCTGTGGCAAACCAAGACAGCAAGATGTAGGATTCCCTGAGCCCACACCACAACCTCATATGGACTGGCTAAGAAATCTGTAAGGCCCTCACATCATGATGAATGAATGTGTGCTGATTGGATCCTGATGCAAACCTAGGGACTGAAAGTTCTCCAGCTGCCAACAGCCAGTAAAGAATTGATAGAGATTTGTGCAAACACAGAAAGAATGTATGTGAACATGATGTGGACACCAGCTAAGAAATTATCTGATTAAACTTTACTTGCCTACGCTTCATACCCCTAGATTGAACATTAACCACCTATTACTAGTTAACTCTGTGGACATGCTTCTCAGCAGACAGCTCCATAATCCCCTTTTCTCCTGGGTCAGCTAACCTGAGGCAATTTGCCAACACCCTGTTAAGCCTTCTAAATAAAAGGGCAGGAAAAAGAGCCTTGGGAGGCCTCTTCCTTCAAGATGGCCTTTCCCCTCTCCCTCTTGATCAAACTTTTGTGTCCTGAGTAGTTATTCCACGTGTTTCAGGTGAGTCCCAGTTGGCCTGAAGACTCACATTAAGACCAGATATGTGACTTTATTCTAATAAAGTCTCACATTGTAGAAAGACACAAACATGTGTGAGACTACTACTTTGATAGTCACATCTCACTCAAAGACACAGAACCGGAGGCCTTCACTCAGCCAGAGTATGAATTAGTGTGGAGTATCAGAATGAGACATTTCAAGATGTGCTTCTGTGGTATGCAAATTGTTTTGAGCTAAAGGCAATTTTAGCTTTAGGCCCAAGAGAAACTTCTGTCCTTCCCTTTAATACCTAGAAGAACTTGAATTGGAGGACTTGCTCATAATAAGAGATTATCAAAGATAGCATTTTTTGACCTATCTATAGTGCAGGGCAAACTTCTATGTACTAAACATTTGTTCTTATCACCCTGCAATGACACTTAGAAGCCTCCAAGGTACATTACCTTATTCCTAGCTTAGGATGTCTTATATATCCATGTTTCCTTTCTATCTCTGAATCTCTCATGCATATGGGGTCTCTGACTCTCTCATGTACGTGGAGCTCTCATAAATATGTATGAATTAAATTTGGTTATTTTCTCTTACTAATCTGTTTCATTATTATTATTATTATTATTATTATTATTATTATTATTAGACTAGCCAGAAGAACCTTGACATTAGAGGAAAGTATCTTCCCCTCCTCCACATTAGAAAGAAAAATAAATCAAAGAAAGAAGAAATTTTGATTGACAGTAGACAGGTAGAAGAAGGTGATGATACCAATGAATAATACCATCACTCTATGATACCAAGAACACTTTAAAAGTACAAAATAATAGCTTAGCAGCTTTTCTAAGATAAAGTGTCAAGTCATAGCTGGTTCTGATAGAAGTTGCAGATACCATTCTATCCTAAGAAGGAAAATTAAATTAAAGTAAGGACTCCATGGGATCTGAAGAAAATATGTGATACAGCATTGTGGGCTTAATTTCTTCCTACAATTATTTTACAAGTAAACTAAGAGTAATATTTTTTTCTACTGCCCTAGGCAGGAAAGGCAAAGCAGTTAAACATCTGTACACTATGTGGCCAAAATCAATTAGACAGTTTATTAAGAGAGCTGCAAAAAGGGTGGTGTAGTGAAAGCATATTGCCATTTCACGGTTGGTGTGTCAGCATGTCTTGCTAACCTTGATTATGTGAGATGGGAATGTGAACAGAATGTTAGGGGACAACTGATACTCAAGTCAAGTCACCTCAAAGGTTGGTATCATGGCCATATATCACTGGTTGCTGTCATTTGGAGGTCCAGAAGATATGTTTATAGGAAGATCCATAGCATACCTAGAATAAAATGAATATGAATAGAGTATGGAATACCCAATAGTTTGGGTAAATGTGGTATGAGATAATTATCTTCTACTCAATGGGCAGTAGAAAAAGCAGTGTAACTAGCAAAATAATATATAAAAACTAATTATGTCTATGTATTTTTGTGTGTACTCATATACATTCTAGGTACTGAGTAAAAATTGTTATGCTTAGTTTATTCACTCTTCAAAACAACCATAAGTAATAAGGAGAGGTTGTTCACATGGTAAACCTTAACAAGGTCTGGAACAATTTGAAGAGCCAGAAAACATTATGTCTGGCCAAAAAAGAGAATCAGGAATTTTTATGGTAAAGCACTCAGTCTTAACAGCCAAAGTTCTGGAGTAAATGTCTATAATTAAACCAATCAACCCTTTACAACAGAAGCCATATAGGAGTCTGTCAGGCTGAAAAAGAAAGCAAGACAAACATCTTTTGTAAATTGGGGGACAAGCAGATCTTTTTAAAGCATTGTGTAAAGTTTATTTCTTTAGTGGCCAAATACTCTCACTTTAATTGAGCTCCATTTGGTTATGGTTTAGCAAAATCTTTGTTAAGGATTCAGTCAGGAAAAATTCCCTAGTAACTACAGAATTCAAGAAAGAAATTAGAAGCAACAGAAAAGAAATATTTACAGAGCAATGCTTTGATTGTTTTCTGAGAAAAAATAAACAGAACTCAGTCCATAATTAAAAGTGAAATTTCTTTTCCAACATAAAAATAATCTCTGACTTCTATCCACAATTCCAAAGGTAGATCTTATCCTTTTTATCTCTTACAACCTCCTCAGTATTTTCTGGATTCTTTGCTTGATCTCTTTGGTTTTCACACCATAACCAATGGGGTTCAGAGCTGGAGGAATGAGGTGCTGCAAAATGTTGAGCAGGATGGGGACATCTGGGAGGATTCTATTCTTGGCCAGGTTAGTGATGACCAGAACCAGCAGAACTGTACTGAAAAAGAGGATAAGGATAAAGTGGGAACAAGTGCTCAGGACCTTGGGCCACAGTACTCTCAGCCTTGATCCTCAACCCAACTTTCAAGATAAAGGAGTAGGAGAGGACAATAAGGATGAGGTCAGAGCCCTTTGGGGTCCAGGCTGTCACAAATATGTAGAGCAGTTTGAAGGTGATGTCATCACAGGATTGTTTGACAGGTTAAGTGCAGATGCAGTTCTTGATGATGTCCTCTGCACAATATCTGAGTCTGGCAGAAAGAATTGAAACAGGAAGAAAAAATGGATTATTTGGGCCACAACAAAGAGAGCAATCTCAGCCATAAATTGATGACTGATGATAGATGGGTATCATAATGCGTGACAGATGACCACATAGCAATCATAGGCCATGACCGTGATTGTGCAGGACTCCATGGGGTGGAAGCTGCTCCTGATGAATATCTGAAGGAAACAGGCAGAGAAGTTGATGGATCTAAAGTCAAACCAGAAGATGGACAGGACTCTGTGGATGACAGTAAGACAGAGCACCATGTCCTGCAGAGAGAGGAGGCTGAGAAGGTAGTACATGAGAGAGGCCTCCAGCAGGATGATGATCAGGAGGATGACATTGGCCCCATGTCCAGGAGGAAGGGGAGGCTGAGGGACAGGGACAGCCAGTACTGTCAACTCTGGTAGTTAGGGAAACAAGTGAGGAGGAATTCAGAGACTGGAGCAGTAGAGTAGTTGCTGGCTGAGGCCATGTAAAGTATCCTGTACAAACTGGAAATTACAGTCCTTTAATATGTACAACAGAGTATATCACCATTGAAACTACAGTAGACTCTCAGTTAACCCACACCCATGGGAATTGGTAGATGCCAAATAAATGTAGTTTCTGGTTGTTTGGGAGTTACTATTAAAAATAGGCTTAATACTATACTTCATACTATACCATACCATACCATACCATAAATTCTGTATTGCCTTTGTATTATTACTGAAGTGCAGCAATTATAATAAAAGCAAATTAAAATAAATACAAACAGTTTTACTTAAAAACAGCTTTGTGAATGCAGTGTGCAATTTTGGTTAAATGACAGTCAATAAAATTCTTAATTTATTGAACTTAACTAACATAATTTTATTAACATCAAGTAACTTACAAAAACACACATACATACACACATAAAACTGTTACAGTAGGGGTAGAGAGTTTACTGGGTAAACATGTCAGCATCATCAGGATCTGATAATGTAGCTAGGACAGAATCAGGAGAAATGGATGTGGATGGTTTTGGATCTCCATCAATAGATGATGCTGTATTGCCAAACTTGCATGCAGATTTCTTTTAAAAATGAAAAATATCAGCTTGCTTTGAGGCCCTATGCCTTTCATACAAGGTTTTGCATGATGTGCAGCTGCATAACATGCTGAGAAGTGAAGAAGGGTTGCTGTTCTGCAAAAACTATTACAGTTTTAAATGCTGCTGCAGCTCTCTGCCAGGACACTTTTTCTACCTCACATACATTGTCATCACTCTCTTCCTTCTCTGCAACATTCATTTTTTCATGATTCACAATAGCTTCTATGATGTCTTCTGTATTAAGAGTATGAAGTACTAAAATAGCTTCATCCACAGCAATTCAGTTATTGAGTTTATCTAGAGATAAATTTATTTTGTCATTAGCAGAGTCAACTAACTCACAGATTTCATCATAAACACTGCTACCTCCAGCTACACTTTTAACTGGAAACCCCTTAAATTTGATAGAGAAGGAGAAGGATTCCACAGACAATTTAGCTTGCCAAAACTTGCTCCAACATTTCCATAATGTTTCACTTCTCACAGAATCCCAAGCACAACTGAGAGTGTAGATAGCATCTTTGAGATTATATTTTTCCTGAAAGTCCACAATTGTACCATCAAAATTAATCATTTTTTACATGAAGTCATGCCTACAAAACATTTTTACATTCTGTATTACTCCCTGATCCATTTGTTAGATCACAATTTTGATGTTATCTGGAAGATAACATACAAAAATGTTGCCATTAACATTAGCTCTTCCACAGAAGGATGTGTGAGACAGTTAGCCAGAGACAACAGAACTTAACTATTCCCTGGTATTCCCTTTTTTTATTTCCTTTAACACTGGAAACAAACAAATAATGAAACCACTCGGTAAAAATTTCTGTGTCCATCAGATTGTTACTCTGTGCATGATAACTTATAGGAAGGTTAGTTATATCCTAAAAGCACCTTGGTTTAGCAAATTTGCCAACCACATACTGCTCTACCTTATGATTTCCTGATGCATATGCACAAAGGAGCACAATTATATGCTCTCTATATAGCTTGAAAATGTGATCTACCTTCTCATTACCACCAGACAAAATAGAATTAGGCAGACACTTCCACATTAATACAGTCTTATCTTCATTTTACATCTCCTCTGGGGTCAAGCCATTTTCTTCAACCAATTCATTAACACATCATAAAATGAAGCTGCAGCCTCAAAATCAGCCAATTTCTGTTCACCTGACAAATCCTGCTTATAGATGCCAGGACAAATCTTGAATCAGGTAAACCAGCCACTTGAAAATGAACACTGATATTTAATGTTCATTTTCTCATAAAATTATCTCACTTTGTCTTGCAACATGGGTCCAGAAATTCAACCACCCTCAGACATTTTCATTGAAAACCACTCACACAGGGTCTGGTCAAGCGCTTTCATTTTCAGTGTATAAAGAGTATGGTGTTTCTACACACTCTTGCCACTTTCTAATTTAACATAAAACTCCTCGATCTTCTGAAACTGAGCTTTAATGTTATAGATCATTGATGAACTGACATTAAATTCCTCCATGAGAACTGCACAACCATTACCTTTCTGAAACCTCTTGCATATTTTCATCTTCTGTTTGAGGGTAAGCACTATGCATTAATACTTACTTGAGACCTGTTTTGGCATACTTAGGTTTGGGTTAAAACTCAAAATTTAAATAATATATCTCCCAACCAACTGGTATGTTTACACACTGTAAATTGATGGGAGGGGAGACAAACATAGTCTATGAAGCATGAGATTACTCATGGTATTGTGCACCAAGTTTAAACTTGCATTTCTGCTGGAAATTGACTTTATTTTAATTTTTATTTAAAGTATCACTTCTGCAGTTTTTTGGGTTTCTGGTTTTTTCTGTTTTTTTGTTTTGTTTTGTTTTGTTTTGCTGGTTGCTTGAGACTTTTAGTTGCTTAACTTCTGATTAATGGAGAGTCTACCATGTATGTTTTTCCAGATGTAGTAGAACTCTGTTATTTATTGGGGCTCTTAACATGCCTGAATGACATTTTAAAATCATCATTGTCAAGAAGAAATCAAGATGGCGACTAGAGAGGAGGTCCCTAAAGCCTCTCCCAGAAAACACAATTGAATGGCCATCCAGGAGCCAAGAAAGAGGACCCTGAGTGACAAAACGGCTGTTGAGAAATCCACAAAATGCAAGTAAACACCTGAAGGTTGGAGAGAAGGGGGCGAGTTGGGGAGAGAGAAGGGAGGAGAGACAGACTACAACAGAACCCAATCTCTGCTGACTATTCCGAGCAGCGCAGTACAGGGGAGGGAGAGACCGGGGAGCTGGGCTTTGGAGCTGCATGCTAGGGACGGAGTTCGGGAGCCAGCATCTGGAACTTTTGAGTGGTAGAAGGGCTGAGCAAGGACTCTGAACTGAAAAGATGACACCCCAGCTCTAAGCCCCCTGGAGACCTACACAGGGCTGCAGTTTCTATTCCCAGCCCACTGCAAAGTTGACCCTGCTGTCTCAGGCTAGGCCCACAGCTTTGGACTTATGGAGCGTGCACTTCCTCGTGCACCCCAGGGTTCTGAAAGCAGTGTGAGCCCCTAGACAGCCAGATGCTGAATCAGGGCTAGGAAGAAAGACTGATTTGATAGCATTCACCCAAGCCAGCAGAAACAAGCCTTGGAACAGCTTCCCCAGCAAAGGGCAGAAGGCAGAGCCGCCCTTGGAGCGACTTTTGTTGGCCTCTCCCCAGGATATATGCGCATAGCCTCCAAACACATTAGCAGATCAGAAACAAGAAACAAACAGCCCCCTCTTCCCCAAAACTTGACGCCCAGTGCCACCTAGTGTCCGTCCTACACCAAGACACCACAAAAGCAATAATCTGGGTACTGAACATAAAGCCCTCATGGCAAAGAGGAAGAACACAGCAGACAGCATGAATTCATTAAAAACTAAAACTCCTCAGAAAGAACATGAAATTTACCCAGAAGACAGGTTGTTACAACTAAAAGGATCAGGTTTAAGTGACAGGGAATTTAAAGCAGCCATTTTAAAGAGCGTGAGAGAAAGGAAAACCCATTGGAAGAACACCATAGGTGAGATAAATAATATAAAAAAAGGATATAAACGACATAAAAAAGGAACTCTGTGAACAAAAAGAACAATTTAACAAAGAAATTCGAAACATAAGAAAGATTGAGACGGAAATACGAGAAATAAATAATACCATAAAAGAAGTGAGAAATGAAATAACTGCCATAGGAAACAGGATCAACCAGATGGAGGAAAGAATTAGTGATATTGAAGACCAGAACATGGAAACAGCTCAGAAAGAGGAAGAGACGGAATATAGAGCCAAAAGAATTGCACGAACCCTGCAAGAACTATCCAACTCCATGAGACAAAACAACATCAGGATAATAAGAATTGCAGAGGGGGCAGAGCAATCTACAGAGAGCATACTCAAATAAATCGTAGATGAGAACTTTCCAAACCTATGGAAAGATCTGGAATCCCAAGTTCAAGAGGAAAACAGGTCCCCCAAATACCTGGACCTTAACAGAGCTTCTTCAAGACACATAGTACTAAAGATGTCCAAAACTAAAGACAAAGAGACAATTTTCAAGGCAGCCAGGGAAAAAAGAACTATAACCTTTAGAGGAAAACCCATCAGACTGGCATCAGATTTCTCAGCAGAAACTCTACAAGCCAGGAGAGAGTGGAATCCATATTCAAAAATTTTGAAATAATATTCAAAAATTTAAAAGAGAGACACTTCCACCCAAGAATAAATTATCCAACAAAATTATCTTTCAGGTATGAAGGTGGAATAAAGACCTTCTCAGACAAACAGAAGCTGAGGGAATTTGGCAGCATGAGGCCAGCACTCCAAGAAATACTGAAGGAGTCTCTTCAGCCTGAAAAAAAAATATCAGAAAAAATGGAACAAAGTTGGGGCAACAAGAAAGAAACAAAAACAAACAAATGAACACACAAACAAAAACAAAGAAAGAAAGAAATAATGGCCACAGGAAATCCTCACATATCGATAATCACTCTAAATGTTAATGGACTGAATTCACCAATAAAAAGACACACAGTAGCAGACTGGATTAAAAAACAGAATGCATCCATATGCTGTCTCCAAGAAACACACCTCAGCTGTAAGGACAAACACAGATTCAGAGTGAAAGGATGGGATACAATACTACAAGCAAATAGTAACCAGAGAAAAGCAGAATTGGCCATACTGATATCTGATGAAATAAACTTCAAGTTAAAAAAGATAGTAAAAGACAAAGATGGTCATTACATAATGATAAAAGGCACAATGCAACAACAAGAAAAGTTGATGCTAATCAACATATATGCTCCCAACCAGAATGCACCAAAAACACAAAGAAACTACTAACAGACATGAAAGGAGAAACTGATGAAAACACAATCATAGTGGCAGACTTAAACACCCCACTAACAGCCATGGACAGATCATGCAAACAGAAAATAAATAAGGAAATAACAGCTCTAAACAACACATTACAGCAATTGGACATAATTGACATTTACAGGACACTTCATCCAGCGAAAAGAGACTACACCTTCTTTTCTAGTGCACATGGAACATTCTCAAGAATAGACCACATGGTGGGACACAAAAGTAGCCTCAGGAAATTCAAGAAAATTGAAATCATACCAAGTGTATTCTCGACCACAAAGCTTTGAAATTAGAGATCAACTGTAAAAGGAAAGCAGAAACAACTACATATACATGGAGATTAAACGACAGCTTATTTAAAAAGGACTGGATAAAAGAACAAATAAAAGATGAGATTAAAAAGTATATAAAAAATAATGACAATGAAAATACAACGTATCAGAATTATTGGGACACAGCGAAAGCGGTAATAAGAGGGAAATTTATATCATTACAGGCCTATCTCAAGAAACAAGAAAAATCACAAGCAAACATCTTAGCATCCCAACTTAAACAACTAGAAAAAGAAGAGCAGACAAAACCCAGAGTAAGCAGAAGAAAAGAAATAATAAAAATTAAAGCAGAGCTAAACCAATTAGAGAACAGAAGGACAATAGAAAATATTAATATAATGAAGAGCTGGTTCTTTGAGAAAGTCAACAAAATTGCCAAACCCCTGGTGAGACTAATCAAAGAACGAAAGGAAAGGACACAAATATCCAAAATTAGAAATGAAAGGGGAGAAATTACCACTGATATCACAGTAACACAAAGGATTATAAGAAAATATTATGAAGGACTTTATGCCACGAAATTTAACAACCTAGAAGAAATAGACAACTTTCTAGAAACTTATAGCCTACCATGACTGAACCAAGAAGAATGGGATAATCTAAATAGACCAATCAATAGCAACAAGGTAGAAATGAAATCCACAATTTCCCTAAAGGCAAAAGCTCTGGACCTGATGGTTTTACCAATGAGTTCTACCAAGAATTCAAAGAAGAATTAATGCCTATCCTCCTCAGATTCTTCAAAAAATTGAAGAGGAAGCAATACTTCCTAACTCATTTATGAGGCCAACATTACTCTAATACCAAAGCCTGGCAAAGACAACACAAAAAAAGAAAACTATAGACCAATATCTCTGTTGAACACAGATGCAAAAATCCTGAACAAAATATTAGCAAACAGAATACAACAATGCATCAAAAAGATCATACATCATGATCAAGTGGGATTCATCCCGGGAGCACAAGGATAGTTCAACATATGAAAATCAATCAATGTGATACACCACATAAACAAAATCAAAGATAAAGACCATATGGTCATTTCAATTGATGCAGAAAAAGCTTTCGACAAGGTACAACATCCATTTATGATCAAAACACTAAATAAAATAGGTATAGAAGGAAAGTATCTCAACATAATAAAGGCCATA
>PVJL010013947.1:12284-24168 GCA_004026885.1 Lyroderma lyra | reverse complement strand
TTCTTTACAAAAATAGAATATATAATTCTAAAATTTGTATGGAACTATAAAAGACCTAAAATAGCCACATGAACTGTGAGAAAGAAGAACAAAGTTGGAGGAATCAGGCTACCAGTCATCAAATTATAGTACAAGGCTACAGTTATCAAAACAGCATGATATTGGCAGAAAAAACCAGACAGATAGATCAATAGAACAGAGAGACCAGAAATAAATCCATGACTATATGGTCCTTTAATTTATGATGAAAGAAGAAAGAACTTATACTGGGGTGAAGATGGTCTTTTCAACAAACAGTGCTGGGAAACTAAACAGATTCATGCAAAAAAATTAAATTGGACCACCTTCTTACACCATATACAAAAATAAACTTAAAATGAATTAAATACCTAAATATAAGACTTGAAACCATAAAACATTTAGAAGAAAATATAGGAAGTAAACTCTCAGACATTAACCTTAGCAATACCTTCAATGATACACCTGCTTGGGCAAGAGAAACAAAGGAAAAAACAAACAAATGGGACTACATCAAACTAAATATATATTTTTTTAAACAGAAAAAGAAACCATCAAGGAAACAAAAGGACATCCCACAGAATAAGAAAAAATATTTGCCAATGAGGAGCTCGACAAAGAGTTAATATCCAAAATTTATAAGAAACTCATACAGCTCAACGCCAATAAAACAAACAACTCAATTAAAAAATTGGCAGAAGACCTGAATGAACATTTCTCCAAAGAGGACATACAGATGGCTGATAGACACATAAAAAGATGTTCAACATCACTAAGCATCAGAGAAGTGCAAATCAAAACCTCAATGAGACACCACCTCACTCCTGTAAGAATGGCTTTTATTAATAAATTGACCAACACAACAAGTGTTGGTGAGAATTTGAAGAAAAGAGAGGGACAATTTTGCACTGTTGGTGCAAATTCACCCAACTACTATGAAAAACAGTATAAAGGTTCCTCAAAAACTTCAAAATGGAACTATTTTAGATCCAGTAATTTCACTCCTGGGTATTTATGCAAAGTAATCTAAAACACTAATTTAAAAAAAGCACTCCTATGTTTATTGCAGCAGTATTATTCAAAATAGCCAAGATGCAAAAACAACATAAATGCCCATGAATAAAAGATTGAAAAAAAAAATAAAAGATTGAATAAAGAAGGTGTGGTACATTTCCACAATGTAGTATTACTCAGCCATAAAGAAAAATAAAATCTTACCTTTTGCAACAACATAGATAGAACTGGAAGATATCATGCTAAGTGAATTAAGTCAAACTTAGAAAGACAAATACCATATAATCTCACTTATATGTGGAATCTAAAGAACAGAGTAAATGAACAGTGAAAATAGAAAACAATTTTTCTGGACACAGACAATGATTTAGTAGTTGCCAGAGGGAAAGAGGGGAGGAAAGTTGGGAAGAAGGGAAGATGATTCAAATATATGGTGATGGAAAAAGAAATTACTATAGGTGGTGAGAACACAATGCAACACATAGATAATAAAGAACTGTACACCTGGGACCTCTATAATTTTACTGACCAATATCACCCCAATAAATTTAATTTAAAAATAAAAATATCAAGAGAAAACAAAGAAACATATTTGATGCTCATGGATCAGATGACTCAACATTGTTAAAAATGGTCATATTACTCAAAGCAATATACAGATTTAACACAATTCTCATCAAAATCCCACAATCATTTATTTGAGAAATAAATAAAAAATTATCAGATTTGTGTGGAAAAGGAAAAGACTCTGAATAGCCAAAATAATCCTACATAAAAAGAATAAGGCTCAAGGCATCACACTATCCAATTTCAATCCAAACTACAAAGCATCAATACTCAAAACAGCTTAGTATTGGCAAAACAAAAACAAAAACACAAACATACAGATCAATGGAACAGAATTGAAAACTTCAAAATAAAACTAAAAATATATAAATAGATAAATTTTGACAAAGAAAAGAAAAATGTAAAATGGGAACAGAAAGCATCTTCAGTAAATGTTGCTGGGAAAATTGGGAAATCACATGCAAAAAAATGAATCTGAATTCTGAACTGTAACCATGTACCAAAATTAACTGAAAATGGACTAAAGGCCTTTACAGAAGGTTCAAAACAATAAACTGTATCCAAGAAAATATTGGTACTTAACCTTGGGTTCAGAGAGGAATTTATGAACCTGACCTAAAAGCTAAAGGAAGTAAAAGCAAAAATAAATGAATGGGACTATATCAAACTAAAAATTTTCTGCGGAGCAAAAGAAGTCACCAACAAAGCAAACAGACAAGAAACTGAATGCAAGAAAATATTTGCAAACATCAGCTGTGAAAGGAGCTAATACTTAATATATAAAAAGAACTTATATGACTCAATAACAACAAAACAGACAATCCAATTAAAAAGTGGACAGAGGACATGAAGAGACACTTCACTTAAGAAGATATACAAATGGCCGACAGATATATAAAAAAGTGCTCAACTTCATTAGCTATTATGGAAATGCAAATCAAAATCATATTGAGATACTACCTCACACCTGTTAAAATGGCCATCATAAAAACAAGACAAGAAACATAAAGTGCTGAAAAAGCTGTAAAGAAAAAGAAAGCATTGTACACTGCTGGTGGAAATGCAAATCTGTACAAATGTGTTAGAGGGCACTGTGGAGGTTCCTCAAAAAATTGGGAAGGAGTTACCATATAACCCAGCAATTGCATTTCTGGGTATCTACTTCCACAATTTGAAAACCTTCATCCACAAAGACTATGTACCCCAATGTTTATCTCAGCACTTTTAACAGTGGCCAAGTCATGGAAACAACAAAAGTATCCTTTGGTACATCACTGAATAAAGAAGCTGTGGTACATATACATAATGAAATATTACTCAGGAGAGAATGAAATCCTGCCATTTGTGACAACATGCATTGCCCCTGATGTCATCATGCTAAGTAAAATCAGCCAGGCAGAAAAAAACCAATAAACATGTGACTTCATTTGTATGTGAAATATAAAACTTAAAGCAACAAAATAGCAAAAAATTATGAGCACAGTCAATAGTTTATGGGTTACCTGAGGATAAAAGGGGAAGGGGTAAAGGAGAAGGGAGGGGAAGTCAAATATAAGGTGATGGTAAAAGAACTGACTCTGGGGTGTGAGCACATAATGTAACAAAGACAATGTACTGTAGAATTGTACAACAGGAACCTATATAATTTTTACTAACCAATGTCACTCCAATGAATTTGAAAAATAAAAAAAGAATAAAGGGGAAATCTAGACCCTTTGGAAGTTGGAGAATGAGAAACCTAGCCTTTAGGAGGACCAGTGGAAGTCCCATAGGTCTTGTGAATACAGAAACGGTACCTCTAACCTTCAAAAGGATGAAAAACGTCCTCAGAAAAACAGAGGAAATAACCCCCAGCTATTGGGAAAATGAATGGTAAAAGCTTAAGTTCTTGGGGAAACAAAGGAGGAAACATCCAGCCCTCAGGAAAACAAATAAAATTCTCATCTCTTTGGAAGGTGATGGAGGGCACCCTAGCCCTTGGGAGATTAAATAATTTTAAACTTCAGCCCTCAAAAGGACAAAAAAAGGAGATACTAAGCCCTCAGGGATACCAAGAGGAGGACCCTAGCCTTTGGTAAAATGAAAGGGTGGAGTATCCAGCCCTCAGAATGATAAAGAAAGAAGAACCCTCAGCTCTCAAAAAGATGAATGGTGTTAAATGTTAGCTCTCCAGAGGAAAAAGTAGAACAACCAGTTCTCAAGAATATAGAGTGGGTAAAACCGCAACCATTGGGAGAATCAAAGGTGGACCTCAAGACTTTCATTAAATGGAGAAAGGTATATACAACCTTAGGCAAAACTGAGGGGAGAACCATAGCCCTTGGGATAAAAAGGAGATCCCCAGGCCTCAGAAGAATGGAGAGGGAAATTTTCAGGCCTTAGGAGAACAAAAACAAACAAACAACCAAACAAACAACCAAACAAACAAAGGTGTCCCAAGCTTTGGAAGTATGAAAGGGAAAATCCCAGCCCCTGGAAAGAGGGATGGGAGACCACCAGTCCTTAGTTAGAGAAAGAGGAATTCCAGCCCTTGAAAAAATAAAAGGGGATCTCTAGCCCTCAAGATAACGAAAGGGAAAAATTTTAGTTTTTAGGAGACAGAAGAAGGGAACCCATGTTCTGAAAAGAATAATGAGAAAAACCCTCAGCACATAGTAAAGTGAAGGAGGAAACTTTAGGCCCTTGAAAAGACAAAAGAAAAGATGTCTAGCTCTCAGAAGAATGGATAGTGGGACCCCAAACTCTCAAGAGAATGTAAGAGGGTATACTGAGCCATCAAGAAAACTGAGAAGGAGAGCCCCTACCCTCAGGAAGACAAATGAAGAAATACTCAACCCTTGAAAGAATAAAGAGGGAAAACCTCAACCCTCAAGAGAATGGATGGTGGAAATCCCTAGCCCTCAGGGACATGGAGGGGAGATGGTTAACCCTTTGGCAGACAAAGAGGGGGACCCCAGGCTTCAGACAGACCAAGTGGGCAACCCCAGATCTCACAGGCCTAAAATAAAACCAACAGCCTCAGGGAGAATAGATGGGAAAATTCCAGCTTTTAAGAGATCAACAGGGGGCATCCCCAGCCCTCAAGAGCACAAAAATTGCATAAACCTTTGGAATGACAAAGGAGACAACCAACTTTCCAGAGGCTGGAGAGAAAAACCACTGGCACTTAGGTCAAAGAAGAGTACCCACAGATTTCAAGTTAATAAAAAAGAATCCCCCAGGCCTCAGGAGGACAGAAGGGAACCAAATCCTATAGAAAGATAAAGCAGAGGACCACCAGAACTTGGCAGAGCAAAGTGGGAGGACCCAAGCACTCATAAGAAACGAGGGAAATGTGCCCAGTTCTTGGAAGGACAAAAGGATGGAATTCCCACCTTTAGTAGGACAGATGTGCAAAACTCCAGCCATAAAAAGTATTGAAAGAGTGATTCACAGCCCTGGGGAGATGTGAGAGGAGATATCCAGACCTTAGTGGGATGGAAAGTGTTACCCTTAACCCTCAGAAAAAGGTAAAGTGAGGACCAAGTTCTCAAAAAACAGAAGGGGTACCTCCAGCCTTTTAGAGGAAACAGAATGTGGACCTCAGCCCTTAAAGAAGAAAGGGGGATGAAAACCTGACTTCAGGAAGACAAAGAGAGAAATTTCCTTCTCTTAGAAGATTGAGAGGGGATAATTCCATCTATTCATAAAATAAAGGAGATATTCAGTATTCAGGAGGGACAGTGGTACCTGCAGCCCTCAGGAGGACAGAGGAAAGAGTGCATAACACTTGGAAAAATTAAAAACAAGACCCACAGCTTTCTAGTTGATAGAAGAGGTGAATGCTCAGCACTCAAGAAGATGTAGTGGAAAGACACTCCTCCTTAAAGAGGACAGAGAAGAAAACCCAGCTTTTGAAAGGAGAAAGAAAAGGAACCCCCAGCTATGAGTAAATGGAGAGTTGGAAATCCAGACATTGAGAAGACAAATGATTGGAAAGCCCAGTCTTCTGGAGGACAAATAAGGGGATGTACAGTCCTCAGCAGAAAGAAATAGAGAACCCCAAGCTCCCTGGAAGATGGAACAAGTAACTCCAGTTCTCAAGAAATTGGTAGGTGTAACCCACAGCATTTGAGAAAAACCCAGCCCTCTGTAGGACACAAGAAAAAAAAAATACCCAACACTTGGGAGGATGGAGTGGTAAACCTCAGCCCTCAGGAGGACAAAAAAGTGAAAACTCCAGCCTTCATGACACAGAACAGAGGATTTCAAACACTTGGTTAGATAAAGACAAAACAAAACAAAACAAAACCCAGCATTCAGAATTAAAGGGATTATCCCAGGCATTGGGAGAATAGAGAGAAGACCCATAGCTTTTCAAAAGATGGTGGGGGTACCCTGTTCTTGGGAGAAAAATAAAAGAGAATCCACAGCCTTTAGGAGGAAAGATGAAGTAACAAGCAGGCCCCAAGATAAAAGAAAGAGATTCCGTAATACAACACATAGATGATGTACTGTAAAATTTTACACTTGGAACCTATGTAATTTTTACTAAGTAATGTCACCTCAATAAATTTAACAACAAACAAGAAGACTCCAGGCCTGGGAGAAGCATGTGGGCTACCAAACCCTTGAGAGGATAAATGAGGGGAACACCCAGCCCTCATGAGAACAAATGGGGGGACCCCATATTTGATAAAAAGAGAAACAAATTTCAGCTCTCAGGATACGAAGTCATGAGCCCCTGCCCTCAGGTAGTCGGAGAGGGAACCCACAGCCCTCAGAATGATAGAAGGGAAATCCTGCCCTCTGAAGAACAAAGAGGAGGACACCCAACCCTCCAAAGGACTAAGGGGGAATAGCCCTCAGCCCTCAGAAAGGTGAACACCCAGGACTTGAATAGATGAAGGGAGAACACTCAGCTCTTGAAAGTTCAAAGGAGAGAACCACCATACATCTGGAAGACAAAAACAATGACCCCTAGGTCATAGGAAAAAAAGACACACTTAACTTTCGAACACACACAGTAGAGACTCCCAGACCTTCAGATAAATGAGGAAGAAACTAATGTTTTAGGACAAATAACAGTACTACCAGCCCTTGGGGTGATAAAGGTGAGACTGTCAGCTATCGGGAAATGTGAGAAAAAAACTTGAGCCTTTGGGGGAATGAAGGAGAAGTAACGCCCAGTTCTCAAGAAGATAAAAAAGGGACCCACAGCCTTCATAAAAAGAAAGGGTGGTGTCTTCAAGTTGTATAAAAACAAAGAAAGGAACCCTCAGTCTTTAGGAGAAAAGAGGAGGCAGACTAGTTCTCAAAAGGACAAAAAAGGTGAAACCCTGGCATCAGAGGAGAAAAGGGGAGACACACAGCTCTTGGGAAAATGTAGGGGGGACCTCCCCCAGTTCCCCAGACAAAAATGGGGAAAAACCATAGCCTTCAGAAAAAGACATGTCGGACTCTAAGTCACTTAGATGAGGGAAAAACTCAAACCCTTGGGAGATCAGATTGAAGAACCTGCAGTTTAAAAGAGGTTAAAAGACAGCACCCCAGCCCTGGGAAAACTGAAGGGAGTAATTTTCAGCCCTCAGGATAATAGACTGATGAACACAAAGCCCTCAGAATAATAGAATAGGGACCCCCCCAGCCTACATGAGGATCAAGGGTAAGATAATAAGGCTGTCAGAGGACAGAGTGAAGAGACTCCCAGCCTTCTGAATGACAGAGGGGAGAACCCAGGCCTCAAAATGATGGAGTAAGAAACATCCAGTCTTCTGAATTACAAATGTGATGACCAACAGCTCTCATGGATTAAGGAGGTACTACCAGCTATGGGGAAGAAAAAGTGGGGAACACAGAGCCTCAAGAATGTGACAGAGAAGGTACTGATCTATTGGAAGGATGTTGGGGAAACACCCAGCTATCAGGAAGACAGAGAAAGAAGAATTCAGCACTCTGAAGGAAAAATGGGGTTGCCTAGCACTCAGGAGAATGTAGAAAAAACACCCTAAGCCTTAAAAGATTCTAGGGTAGGAAACCACCTGGAAGTAATGACATACGCATTGAGAAACAATGTCTTGCTAAAAACATGCAGTAAGAGTTTCCCTGTGCTGTGAAGAATGTAGTTGGCAAATAGCACTCTAAGGTATGTTCTTTAAAGTGACTGCTTAAATCAATCTTGTAGACAAAGCAAAAAACAAACAAACAAACCTAATGCTGGTGAGATTCACCATTTCTTACAAGTATTAGAAAATGGCAAAGTTGTTTTTCTGCAAAGAATATGTGGCTAAACTTCGTATGTCTCCCTAGAGATGTCTTAGAGGCATCCTAGAGGTGACCTCAAGCACTGCAATTACACTAGGCTGAAATCTTTTCCAGTAACTTCTTAGGTAATAGGAACTGAGAACACTTGAGGTCCTATGGTTCACACACAAATTCCAAAAAGTTTTAGTGCTTTTTGCACTGACTGTATGCTGTGCTGACGAAAGTGTCGTAAAGGCCATTGCTGTACATGATTTCTTTCATATATAGACACTGTATACATCTACTGTATTAATGGTTTCAATTCCATTTAGAAAATACACCTGGCAGGAGATGCTGTATAAAGCTGGTTTGACAGAGGGTGTTGATAATAACTAAGGCAATAAAATTTACACATGCAGTACCAAATAAAAATGCGACCCACTCACCACAATATAGTGTGCTGAAAACCATTGCTGAGATACCCTTTAGGTGCATGGGGATGGGAGCCAGTTTGAGTACTTCATGAAGTTTTCTTTACTTGTGGCAACAATAGTAACACTGATCAAAAACTACTCTGAAGAATTTGCAAGTAGGTTGTTAAGACATAAATGGATAAAAATTTATGCCACAAATTTACTGCAAGATTTATGAAAGGTGAAAAATTTTCACACAGTGAAAGAACACTCTTGCTGATTAATTATATCACTCTCTCAAAATGTCTCCTCTTATTGCTGATCAATAAAGTTTGGGTAACAAAAGACATATTGGAACATCTTTGGTCACTAATGTATTAATCGTAGCACTCTCTGAAAACATTTGAGAATGTCTGCAGTCGATAATGGGAAAATAAAAGACAGGTTGAAATGTCTTCAGTCAAGAATATGTTAAGAACTCTGTTATTTCAAAGAAAACCAGCAGTCACTCAACATGAGAGGCTTTTCAAGCACTTTACTAAACTTAAGGTCAACACATTTCCACCCCCATAAATCCTGCTCTGTTACCCAGCTTCCACAACATGCTCTCTCGATGAACTGAAAAGTACATACTCTGTAAAGAATCATTGAAGCATTTAACCAGACTTATAATCAGTAAGCCAGTTTTTTTTTTTAATTCATTTTTATTGTTAGACTTATTGGGGTGACATCTGTTAGCAAGGATTACATAGGTTTCAGTAAGCCAGTTAAGTGTCCATGCAAACTGCATTGTGTCCAGGACACTTTCAGTGGAAAAAGAGGATACACAATATGCTTTTGATTAATGAAACTCAAGAATACTTTTGTTGTGATGTGATAGATGTAACTTGTGACAATAAAACTTCAGCAAACTTTCAGCATTTTGTGTTCTACAAAGTGCTATTTTAGTGAATGGGACATAAGGGAAGTACTACTGCAAAGAGGAGGATCTGTCAATAGAGTGTGAGCAAACCTGTATAAAAGAAAATGTACCTTTACATGTTCCAAACTGAACCTTGTCCAGATTTTTACCTCAGTTGGTACATTCTTCAGCAGTCACTTAAAAATAGCATTCAGCGCATGATGACTCTGGGCATGCACGCATTTATCTAGTATGGGTTGATATGAACATTTCTTCAAAACAGCTACTTCTGAACTACACTCCTCACACGTTCTGGATCTCCCAACAAACATATGTGAAGTATGATGTGTTGAGAGTATGAAGTGTTGAAAGTTGGTGATGATATTTCTAAGAAGCTACTAGCGTACAATTACACAATATTCATAGGAGTATTCTTTCTGTAAATGAAATGTATCACACCTTTTAAAAAGGCTCTGCTAATGTTTAGGATGTAATTTTTATTACTCTTCCTCATTATTTATTTTTTTCTCATTTATTTTTATTTTTCAATTACATTTGACATAAAATATTACATTGGTTTCAGGTGTATAGCATAGTGATGAGACATTTATATAACTTAAAAAATTCTTATTCTGGTACATATGATTCCCATCCAACACCATATATAGTTATTACAATGTTATTAGCCATATTCCCTATGTTGCACTTTACATCCCTCTATTTTGTGACTATGAACTTGTACTTCTTGATTTCTTCCTCTTCTTTACCCACCCTTCCCACCCTCTTCATATCATCCAAACAAATCTAATACCCAATCTGACGCCACCCATAGTTATTGCAACATTATTGACTATATTCCCATGTTATACTCTATATCCCCATAACTATTATTTGGTAATCACCAAACTGAACTTTCCAATCTTTTCCCTTTATTTCATCCCTTCCCACAACCCTCCTCCCACCTGGCAAAACACCAAATGTCTTCTATATATATGAATTTGTTATTCCACTTATTTATTTTCTTATCTGGACTTCACCTATAATCAAAGTCAACTTGCATCTGTCTTCCTGTTTGACATTCCACTCAGTGCAATACCCTTCATGTCTTTTGGTTGGAGCTTTTAATTCTTTTAAATGGAAGGTAATTGTTGATGTGTATCTATTGCCATTTTATTGTTCATAATTTTGCTTTGTCTCCCCATCTTAAAGCAGTCCCTCTAATATTCCTTGTAATACTAGTTCGGTGGTGATGAACTCTTCTAGCTTTTTCTTGTCTGAGAAGCTCTTTATTTGTCCTTTGATTTTGAATGGTAATCTTGCTGGGTAGAGTAATCTTGATTGTAGGTCCTTATTTTCAGCATGTTGAGTATATTCTGCCACTCTCTTCTGGACTGCAAAGTTTCTATTGAGAAATCAACTGATACTCTAATGGGAGCTACCTTATAAGTAACTAGTTGCTTTTCTCTTGCTGCCTATAGTATTCTCCCTTAGACTTTATAATTAGCCATTTTAACTATAGTGTGTCTTGTTGTGAACCTATCTGGGTTTATTTTGTGTGGGACTCTCTGTGCATTCTGGGCTTGTTTGTCTGTTTCCTTCACCAGGTTAAGAAAGTTTTCAGTTATTATTTCTTCAAGTAAGTTCTCAATTCTTTGCTTTCCCTCTTTTCCTTCTGGTACTTCTATGATAAGAATGTTGTTGCACTTGATGTTGTCCCAGAGGTCCCTTAAACTATCCTCATTTTTTGTATTCTTTTTTCTTTTTGCTGTACTTTTTTTTAAAATTCATTTTTATTGTTAGACTTATTGGGGTGACATCTGTTAGCAAGGATTACATAGGTTTCAGGCATACAATTCTTCAGTGCATTTTCTTTCTTTTTTTAATTTTTTTTTCAAATAAAATATGTTTTTATTTATTTATTTATTTATTTATTTATTTATTTATTTATTTATTATTGGGGTGATGTCTGTTAGCAAGGATTACATAGGTTTCAGGCATACAATTCTACAGTGCATTTTCAACTTGATGTATAATAAGTACACCACCTAATGTGACTTCTCTTTCCATCAACTCATATTTAGCTTCCCGCCTTCTCTCCCACCCCTCCCCTTTCTCCCCTCCCTAACCCACTAGTCCCCAAATAAACATTAAACTATTGATTGTGTCCATGGGTTATTTGTTTGTTCATTTCTTTTTTTCTTTGCTTTCAGTTTTATATTCCATATGAGTGAAGTCATACAGTTCTTTGTTTTTTCTCTTTGGTTTATTTCACTAAGGATGATGATCTCCAGGTCCATCCATTTTTCACAAATGGCAATATTTCATCTTTTCTTACACCTGAGTAATATTACATTGTGTATATGTACCACAGCTTCTTTATCCAGTCTGTCACAGGGCACTTTGATTGTTTCCATGTTTTGGCCACTGTGAACAGCGCTGCGATGAACATTGTGGTACATAAGTCTTTGCAGACAAAGGTTTTCAAGTCCTTTGGGTAGATCCCAAGAAGGGGGATTGCTGTGTCAGATGGTAGCTCCATTCCCAATTTTGTGAGGAACCTCCACACCGCCTTCCACAGTGGTTGTACCAGTTTGCACTCCCACCAGCAGTGTACCAGAGTTCCTTTTTCTCCACATCCTCTCCAGCACTTGTTATTCCTTGTCTTGTTGATAATAGCCATTCTCACAGGTGTGAGGTGGTATCTCATTGTGGTTTTGATTTGCATTTCCCTGATAGCTAATGAGGATGA